>PVJH01017361.1:0-47985 GCA_004026705.1 Nesogale talazaci | reverse complement strand
CAAGCGGCAGAGGCAGAATCGGGTGTGGTTTCCCTGCCTCTCTAGCTCGGGTTGATCTCCCTTAGCAGCTAGCTCCATTCTCCTGCATGGTGACCAGTCTCCGGCCGTTCCGGGGACCCCCATCAGCTGAAAGGTCTGTCCCTGACAGCAGTCCTCTCAGGACCAGCTGCTTGCAACAGCTGGGTCTGCCTACAGTTGTTAGTGTGAAACCAAGTGGCAAACGGGGGTTTAGGGAACCTTTGTAAATGGTTTGTGTGATCCGATGTCTTTCAACGTGGAGGTTTCAACCTATTGGGCTGTTCCTGCTTCTGGCCAGGTGGACTTAAACAAACAAATAAATAAACAAAACAAGCAAACTTTTAGGTCTGAAGAAATGTCGAAACCTACCTCCGTCTGGTAGGTTTCGAAAAACAAAACAAAAACATCTCTACATCTGCAAAGAGTCCTGGTGTGCAAATTCAGTTAAGAAATTCTTCTTCTTCTTTTTTTTTTTACAACGCATATGCTGGAACAAAATAGAAAATAAGTGAGATTTGGGGTAAAGCAAAGAAACATGTTTATTGCTCAGGGTCTGGTTCTTGAAATTTCTTTCTTCTGTTGAGGCATATTGTGTCTCCCAATTTTAGAAACCCGATTAGTCATCGGAAGTTCATCCGGATGAGGGAGCTACCCTGGTTTTCAACAGAGAAATTGAACAAGTTTGGAAAGTTTGTCTCATCTCCTCATCTGACAGTCTGGAGGGAAGAGTTGCTGTTCTCCCAGTATGCTGCAGCAATTGCCAGGAACTCATGTCTAACCCGCTGGAGTCCCCAGGGGTTGCCCAGCCCAGCATAATTTAGGCACCAAATGACCTGACAATATCTGATTCTTTATTGCTTTGGCCACATTGTTTTTCACTCAGGGAACGCCACTCATTGCTCATTGAACAATAAGAATGAAGCTGTATAGATGTAGAATTATTAGAGTGGCTTTTTCGTTCCCATCAATATCAAGGCTGGCAAACATGCTCCTTTCTTATCTGTAACAAAAACCAACCAAGCCAATGTGGAAGATTCCAAGAGAGGCGATATGGATGGGACCATTTATTAGATTTATAAGAGCTGAAGGAAAGTGCTAAAGCTATCCATCTTCTATACTTTATTGAGAACAGTGTCGGGACACTGTTCAGAGTGTCGGGACGGTATCTCCAAGAATTGAAATCCTAGAGTAAGCAAAGAATAAGTGCATACACTTTAGGGGGAGAGGGATCAAATACAGGAGTGAAAAAAATCAAGGTAAGCTTCCAAATGCATTGAATACAAATCTGTCAGCAACAGTTATGCAGCAATATTACTTTGTAAATAAAGATCTCATTTCAGAAGGCTTTTTTTTTGGGGGGGGGGCATCAGTGCTTTCCGGTGGTGGGAGTAGGAGGCCCAGCCCCACTGCTGGAATTGAACCTCCGTCCCAGTGGGCCGCAGTCCCACGCACAACCACTACGCCACCGGGGCTCAGCCCTCAGAAGGCTTTAAAGATTTTTTTTCTTTTCTTTTCTGAAGTCCTTTCCTTCATTGCAAATCATCTTGCCAAATGCCAATGGCAGCAGGAAAACCATTATTTGTCTCAAGATTCGTGTGTATGTGTAAACAATAATGAACATAATGTGAAGGACAAATAGGAAATCCACTGTCTTTGAGTGATTCTGACTCATAGCAACCTATGTAGGGTTTTCTGAGGGTGTAAATCTTTCCAGGAACAGACAGGCTCATTTTCCTGCTGCAAAGTGGCTAGTGGGTAGGAATCACTGGCTTTGCAATTTCCAGGTCGACACTTAGCCAACAACCCCTCCAGGGTTCCCCCAAAACAAATAGTACCACTCACTCGACCAAGTAGCAACTTCCTTTAGGCATGTGCATGATATTTAACAGAGTAACACAAATTAGTTGAAAAAAATATTTTTGCGTATACTTAGAAGTGCTCTGAGAGCATGTGTTAGGAAACGAGAATGGTCTAAAGACATTGCTTTAAAACTTTGCCAAATATTTAAGGGCACACGTTTTGTTTTTTAATTTAGATACTACTTTGAAGTCTTTTCAATCTTGAATTCTTCAGAATTGTTCTCAGACTCTCCACCTCCCCTTGCTCAGTGACCCAGGGTACATTTTCTTCCTTTGCTCTATTTTGGTGGCATGCCTGGCTACGTGTTGCACTGCTGATCTCAGTCAGTGACTTAAACCCACCAGCCACTCTGAGGGGAAAATGCAAGGCTCTCTGCTTCTGTAAAGATTTTTAAAGCATCCAAAACCCAATAGAGGGTGGCGAGGAATTGGAACAAATTTCAAGGCAATGTTTTGGGTGTGTTTAGGGGAGGGAGTGGTGGTAAAGTGGAAACAGTAAGTACTTATTATGAAAATCCAAGTTGGTAATGAAAAGAAAGCAGTTAATGGAGTGCGCAATATAAATGTTGGGTATTACTATTATTCTACCACTCTTCTATTAATTTTCTTAACTATGATGACACTGGGAGCATATTTCAAATTCCAGTAGGATCATTGATGGAGGTTAGGTTTCATTGGAACTCCTAAACTAGGAAGAAAAGCCTGGAGATCTATATCTGAAAATTGGCCCATGAAACCCCTCTGAATCACTGAATATTTTCTGAGACTCTGCCTTGCTTATTTTGGACATGTCTCAGGGGTACTGATCACTTAAGAAGGACATCAAAGAGGAGGCCAGGGAAACCTTCGTGAGATGGACTGGTACAGTGGCCACCAAAGATGGACTGGTAATACCAAATTGGCTCAGGGTTGGACAACATTTTGTTCTATTAAATAGGTCAATCCCCATGAGTCTGCACTTGACAGCTGTTAATATCATCATCACTATTCTTTTTTTTTAGCAGTATAATTTTATTTTTTTTAATGAAAAATCATTTTATTAGGGGATCATACATCATTTTTCACAATACATAAATAAACATACTGTGCCAAACACCTTCACATGTCCGCTGCTGCTATCATTCTCCAATCATCCGCCTTTTCCCTTGAGCTCTTGGAATTAGATTTTCCATCCCTTCCCCTCTTCCCCTACTCTCCCTTCCCCATCAACCCTCAATACTTTATAAATTATGATTGTTCTGTCATATCTTACACTGCCCAACCTCTCCCCCAACCCACTCCTTTGCTTCCTGTCCTTCTGATGGGAGCTTTTGTGTATATCCTTGCAGTTGGTTTCATCTCTTTACCCCACCTTCTCAACACCCATCCAGCAGCTCCAGTTTCACCACTCGTCAAAAGGGGCTCATCCGTCTTGTTTTCCCCATATCTCCAGCTCCCCTCTCTACTACGGTACCTTCTTCAGTCCATCTGGATTTGTAAGGTAGAATTGGGACCATGCGGGTTGCGGGGAGGAAGGCTTCAGGAACTAGAGGAAACGTTTATGCATCTTCACTGCCCGGCTGCCCTTTGACTGGTCTGTCTCCTCCCTGTGACTCCCCTGTAAAGGGGTGACCAATTACCCAGCAGTGGGCCTTAGGCCCTCACCCTGCTCTCTCCCACATTCATAACGATGTGATTCTTGTTCCTTGATGCTCGATAACTGCTCCCTTTGGCCCCTCTTGATCACGGATGCTGGTGTGCTTCTTCCATGTAGGCTTTGCTGTTTCTGCGCTGAATGGTGACTCATTTATCTTTAAATCTTTGAGACTCCAGACATTCAATCATTTGGTAGCTGGGCACCATCGTTTCTTCTACTCTGTTTGCCTCTGTATCCATTTGTCTTCAGCGATCGTATCGGGAATCAATTGGTCCATTGATTTTTATCTTTGTTCTTTGATGCCTGATACCTGATTGCCTCATGATCGCACAGGCAAGAGAGCTTCTTTTATGGTGGGTTTTGTCGCTCCTGAGCTAGATGGTTGCTTATTTATGCTCAAACCTTTAAGACCCAAGATGCTATATTTTTTGATAGCTGGGCACCATCAGCTTTCTTCACCACTCTTGCTCATGCTCCCATATGTCCTGAGTGGGTACCTTGGGGATGTGTGCACACAGTGATGTGTGTTTGTGTTTTGTGTGTTTTTTTTTTTTAATGTCTTTTGCACAGACCTTTCACCACCTTGTAGCCATGCTGGCTGTTGTGCTTCTTCTGTGTGGGTGTGGTCTCTTGTCAGGTAAATGGTCTGTTGTTTATCTTCAGGCTTTTAAGACCCCAGACGATATATCCTTTAATATCTGGGCACCATCCGCTTTCTTCACCACATTTGCTTATGCACCTATTTTACTTCAGTGATCGTGTTGAGCCAGTGAACCTTGTGGAATACCAGATTCATAGAACAAAGTGTTCTTGCATTGAGGGGGCACCTGGGTGAGGGCCCAAGGACACTTGCTACCCTAGTATTTGATCTATAGATAAATCCTTAAGTTTATTTGATCCTTATAGTAGATAATTGTACTTATGTATGGACATGCCTATGTTTAGACCTCTGCAAGTGTCCTTTGCCTTCTAGCTCTTTCCTCTATTTCCTTCCATCTCCCTTCTGTCCCACCATCATGTTCCACCTTTATTGGCATTTCAGTGTTTCCTCACAGATTCATTGTCCTTGCTTAATCCCAACCAGGCGTCCCACACCCTCCTTTCCATTGATTCCGGACCACTTGTTGCTCCCGTACCCCCTTCCATAAGTCTGTCCACGCCCCCTTCTCCTCCCCGCTCTCGTGCCCCCCAGGAATCGTCAGACCTGTCATTCTTTACTCCTGACTCTCTGACCAGGAGTACTCCCTTCTTGATTTTTCTTTTGGGGGGGCGGGCAGTATCAGTCCACAATGCTTCACCACCGTGCAACTCCTGAAGTGCCCTGTGTCACTGTCTGCTTCAGTAGCGAGCCAGTGTGCCCTGTCCTGTTGTTGTGTGCCCAGTCCTTTCTGTGACCCATTAGGTCTCTAGAGGGGTGTAGTCCTCTGGGCATCATGTGTCGGCATGGGGACTGCACCAGCTCTCTTCTTCTTCCTCCCTTCTTTCTTTGTCCCTGTGGGTATGGCATGCTGGTCCCTCCCCCAGCCTGTTCTCTGCCACGGCCACTTCTAGGGATGGGGTCAATCTGACTCTGGTTGCGTTCGGCTCTGTAGCTCTCTTTTCTTGCATCCTTCCTTGCGTCCACACTGTCTTCATGGTTGGGTGCTTCGTGGTAGGAACTGCTCGCCCACTCCGGTTTCTGTGGAGACAAGAACAGTACTCCCCGCCTGGGTGAGTTAGTGCCCCTTCCCTCGTTATCCTTTCACTTTTGACCTCTCCATTATCTCCCTATCCCCCCACCCCCTCATCCTTCTCCCATTACTGTGTTGCACCCAGAATGTACTCCCTGGGTTTGGTCCTCCCTCCTCCCCTTACCCTATATCTTGGACCAACTGTTATGGTGTAGGAGTCTTCTCTCTTATACTCACCATACTGTTTCCACTTACCTCAGGGGCTCATGCTGTACTTATCCTTTTGTGATCGACTGACTTCGCTTAGCATAACTTCCTCCAGTTCTTCCCAAGCAGAGATGTATTTCATGTGCTCGTCAGAGTTTTTGAGTGAGGCATAGTACTCCATTGTGTGTATGTGCCAGAGTTTGCTGATCCATTCATCTACTGATGGAAATTCCAACTCTGCGATTGTGAATTGTGCTGCTGTAAACATTGGCATGCATACCACTGGTTGTGGTTTATTTCTTGCCTTTTCTGGGTACATACCCAATAGCGGGAAGCTGGATCATAGGGTAGCTCAATTTCCATTTTCATTAAGCATCGCCAGACTGCTTTCCATAGTGGCTGTACATATCTACATGACCACCAGTAATGTAGAAGTGTTCCTATTACACCACATCCCCTCCAACATTTCTTGCACTCTGATTTTCTGATCTGGGCTAGCCTCAAGGGTATTAGATGATATCTCATGGTTGTTTTGATCTGCATTTCTCTGATGGCTAGTGAGCAAAAACATTTTCTCATATGTTTATTGGCCATATGGACCTCCTCCCTAGTGAAACTTCTTTTCAGTTCTTTTCCCCATTTCTTCAAAGGATTATCTATTTTCATCTTCTTGCAGAAAATGAGGGTATTGTAGATTTTTGTGATAAGTTCTTTGTCTGTTGTACCGTTGCTAAAAATCCTCTCCCAGTCTGTGGGTTGCCTGGCTACTCTCTTTGTAAAGTCCTTTGATGCACACATGTGTTTTATTCTTAATAAGTCCCATTTGTCAATTTCAGATTCCTCCTGCATGTGTACCCTGTCCTGTTGCAGTTAGCCTTTGTATTCCCTGGGTCAAAGTTCTTATATTTTCTCCGATTCTCTCGATAATGGTCCTGATTGTTTGAGGTTTTACTTCCAGGTCCGTGATCCACCTTGAATTTGTTCTTGTTTATGGGGTGAGGTAGAGATCCTGTTTCATTTTTCTACATGCATCACTATTCTTATAAAAAAGAATGAGAGAGTGAGGTGTGTGTGTATATATATATATATATATATATATATATATATATATAACTTGAGTACCACAGAAGAGAGTTTTCATGAAATGTGATGAAAATTACAGTCTAGAAATTCTCTGAGCTAAGATATGTAATTGAATAGAATTGAGGCTAAAATTTTAATTCAATTGAAAAGCTATTCAACTGAGCATTTTGTAGGTTTAAGTAACAGATTCCTTGTCCTCTGTCCAGCTGTGTTCACTTAAGAAAGGGAGACCTCATAAGTTCACTTCGTTTCTGGACCCAGCACTATGAGTGTGACAGGGGATGCTCCACATGAAGTGGTGGGAGTTTAAAGGTGCAACATGGCCCCTTTTGCAGGGAAAGCTAGTGGCAGATCCAGGGAAGTGGGATCCTTTGAGAATGAAATGCAGAAGTCGGAAATGCTCAGTTACTTAACAAATATGTATCAGATATCTGCCAGATATTCTTTTATGTGCCAGGGATTCAGGAGGGAGTAAAACAGCTGAATTCCTTTATATGGTGGAGCCAGGGAAGGATATGTCGATGAAAATTACTTAGTTTTAAAAGGCGAAAATCTACATTTTATGACAAGAAGTTGATTTCTGAATTAATATCTTAAAGTCACAGTGCCCAACTTTCCTATACCACAAAAGTATAAAATTGTGATCCTTTTCGCAAAATTAGTAGAGCCACTAGGGCAAAATTATATATATATATATGTATATATATATATATATATATATATATATATATAAAAATAGACTTAAAGAGAAAAACATCTTGAAAAGTGTACTCATCATTGTTTCTTCAACTAATCCTCATATCCACTAAATTTCTCTATTTGACATTAAAGATCATTTTTCTATGTATCTATGTCTATATTTATATATTTATATCCATCTTGGAATAGAAGCTTTCCTAAGAACAGCATGCCCAGACTATTTTTTCAAAACTAAGAGTCTCTATTCAATCCTCTAACATGTCCACTTGGCATAGTTCAACCCCTAACCCCCTATTTCTATTTCTAATTTACAGCACCTGTGTACTCCCAAAGGCACTCCCCACACTACTCAGAGCACTCTATCGGAAGGAAACCTTCCATTATAAAATAGTACCTGGTGATGCTGGCCTGAGATCTACAAATCTATCCGAGGAAGGACGGTGGATGGATTCCGCAGCTATATGTCTACCATGCAAAAATTGTAAAGTTAAACAGAGCACCATTATCAGTAACTTTGGTAACCTCACATATTTTTTAAAATGTATTGTGTCTATTGGACAGACACATTTGCCCTTGTGTGTTTCAAGGCTTCAATCTGGGCAATATCGATCTTCATTGAATTTTGAAATCCCAGAAGCATGTACAAAACAGATGGCCCCCAGAAATTAAGATGAATGCGTGTCATTGTCATTTAAAATTCTTAATATCTGATTTTGCCATATGTAGCGAGAATCGTTTGCCTCTTGAGCCATAGAGAAAGGTATCTCCCTGTCCATGGTCCTGAAATGCATCCCATGACTTCCAGTGTGGGAACGCCATTAATGAAAACAATGTTTAAGTATTAGAAAAGCGGGAAAGCAGGGCTTTGACTTGGCTCTGTCGTTCAGAAATACATGCACTTCATTTATAACTATCTTCACAGTGCTGACTTACTAACAATCTCTTTTTAATTATCATTCTCTTTCCTTCTGATTGATTGACCTTGGGTCAGGGGAAGAAAATGTCAGGGTTTGCAGGGGGGAAAGGAACATGTATTTATTAAAGACAGATGGTTGAACCACAAGTAGGATTTGTCGCTTCCTATTACAAAATTCTATTTTCAAAAGGTTTACAACTCAACCATAAAAATTATACTGTCAGATAAAACTTAGAAAAGAAATTACTCTTTGCTGGCTAACTAATGAGAGGGAGTCCTACAACCTGGAAGTTATGCTCATGGAAAACAAAGGAAGACTGAGCTTCACGTGTCTGATCATTGTCTCTAACCACGTGTGTAGCCATGTGACTGAGCTATAGGTGTCTAACTGTCTGTAACCTTTATATGGTGTGGACCATATAACTTGAAAATCAATAACAGGGGAGTGGAGTGAGTTTTCACATCCCAGAGTTGTGCAAAGCAAATCAATTTGGATTGGTATTCAAGGGGGAAACATTGATAACGGTGCCAAGAAATGGCTGAGATGGTGAAGTTCAGAAGCCAGCTGTTGTGCATCTGTTGTACTGTTATAAATATCAGTATGAGGAAGTGGGCTGTGGGTTGGCAGGGAAATCTAATGCCTGATGCTTTTGAAGTCAGTAAATAACCTGGTGTTACTTCATCTTACAGTCACCTGGGTCCTTTTAGAGGAGATGTAGAAATTTCTCTTAATAATAGAATTGACATATAGAACATAGAGCAAGTCCAACTTCAATATTTCTGGTCTTGGACAATGAAGGAGTTCATATATTTGTAGCTCAAGATAAAAAAAAATGCAGAACAAAGTAAACTTTCTTCCCCTTGAAATGATTGAAAAGTAAGACCTATAATTCTAATTTGAAAAATGTGTGAAAGTTGCATTTCAGATCTCTACAACCCAAAATGCTTTGTTCCAAAGAAAATAAATTACTGGTATTTGAATGTATGGTAAAGTCTTCACAGCTGTGACTATCCAGATAAAAGAAAGGAACAAAGAAATGATAATTGTGTGAGGGTGTTTCATTAATTCTTGTGAATGAGTTAACTTATTAAATGATATACATTAAACACTCAGAACAATGTCTAGCACAAAGAAAGTCCTTCTAGGATAAGTGCATTTTGTTGTCACTGATGTTGTTCTCTCCATTGTTGTCATTCTAACAGATAAGGTCAAGATGTATTCTTTTAGCAATAAACCCAAATTATTGTATAAACAGAATCACAAAAGGTTCTTAGACAACACTTTTCCATCCCTTCACCTCTCTTCAGCCCATTGTCATTCCCTCTATCTTAATATGAGTTCTCCTATCCTAATAATCTTGAGTTAAATGACTATAACATTTTTTTAATTTTTAATTTTTTTATTAGGCATCACTGCCCTGGTGGTGGGAGTAGGAGGCCCAGCCTTTGCTCCTGTGAGCAGGAATTGAACCTCCATCCCAGTGGGCCGCAGTCCCGCGCACAACCACTATGCCACCGGGGCTCAGCCCTAAATGACTATAACTTAAAAGGTTAATTATGGTAAAATAAAAAAGTCTTTTAAGTAATCTCTAATTGTGGCAGCATTTGTGGTATTGGTTTGACCCATAATAATATATAAAGAAATACCCACACTTCAAGGCTGAAAGCCAAAGGAAATACTAATGGTAATGTCAATGTCAATAGACCCCAACTTCGGCTCGTCTAAATGTACCAGGCACTGAGCCAGAAACATGCCACTCATCATCGTTCTCACAATGATCACGAATGAGAAGAGCTCAGCCAAGGAAGTCTGCTAGCCTGCATTGCCAGTGTGCTAGGACCTCAGAAGACACCAGGTACACAAAAGAGATACCTGCGCTCTCCCTTTCTTAGAAACTTTAATCTCAGAGCAATTAAATTTCTCTAAGGCTCAGTTTTCTCCAATGGAAAATGGAACTCATATGACCTTAAGACAGAGCGCATGTACTGAGAATAGAATTGTCTTCAGAGTAATCAGGAAAATTTCCTCCTAAAATTATTTTATTTAAATATCTGTCTGTATCCTTGTTCTTACTTTTATCATTGGGTCCATAATGGACATAGAGATCTCACAGATGCTAAGATTCATCCGCAAGTAGAATGTGGAGAAAAATGCATTGGATCAGCAGACAATGCATTTTAGCGTGGCAATCTGAAGTGTCTTCAAGGCCCAGGAACTTGAGCAAGGGCCACTCTTTGTTTGTATACCCTTTCCCCCTAGCTATCTCTCTGAGACGTTTCTCTTACATAGAAAATGCATTTAAAACATGTTTAGTCAACAATACCGTATATAAAGTTCCCTGACTCTTCTCAGCAGAAATTCACACCCTGCGTCATTACTTACAGGAGCCATTGCTGAAGACAATGCAGCGAATTTCTAGGTAACCTCTGTGGCTTGTCTTCTGATTCTTCCAAGACATGGCTGTGGCTCAAGGACACCTCTCTCTTTTTCCATGGCTGATCTACTAGATGTATGTGTTGCAGGCATCCTCCAGCATCGGTGGGCCCCTGCACCCTTGACTGTCCATTTTAAACCATGTTCTTCAGCTTGTTCTCTCCAAGTCACAAGTTCCATTTGTTTGAGATGCTGGGTGAGTATCTCCATATAATTTTCAAATCTGTATCATAGCTTGATTTATAAATTTTCCCTATTTTCAGCCCTCAATCATCAACTCTTTTTTGGTTTTACTTCTGGGGCATAAAAAAAAAGTTCAAGGGAAAATTCCATTATCTTTAGATTCAATTTTTCTGTAAACTTAAAAAAATGTGCCTGACATCCAAAAGTGACTGAGTCCCCACCATTGTGGCTAGTTCCAGGTTTGTACCATAACTACTTCTACTAAAACCGGGCAAATGTACAAAACTCCTGGGTGCTCGCACAGAAACTCCCAATACTGTTGGAAGTATTTATGACTCAGGTGACGAGCTAATCTTTTGATCTGGACAAAGATTATAACTGTTTTTTTTCTGCATCAAACTTTTTCTTTTTTCCCAGTAGGCATAAGCTGCCACTGTCTATTTGTCAATTTTAAAAATTGTGATGGCTTGCATATTCTTGGAAACCATGCCACTGGAATGCCACAAATGAGTAGAGTCACTCATTGTAGGAAGATTTCATGATTTTTCAAAATGTAATGAAGCTTCCTGAATAAGCCAGACTGGGAAATAAGGCCTAGAGATATACTTCTCAAAATCAGTCAATGAAAGCTTATGCAAAAGCACAGAACATTTTCTGACCCACCTTCCTGGGTTATATTATTAGATATTAAATCTTTGGAGATGGATATATCATGTTTGGTGAAGTATAGGACAATTAAGCGTAAAGAAGACCCTCAGTGAAATTAAATGGAATAATCCCCTCAATGACAAATTCTAATATGCCAGTAATCTTGAGAACAATGAATATACAGACACTGCATTTAGCTTTGTTACACTTGACACTTTCATAAGTCAGAGTTGACTCATAGCTACCTAGCTATCTCTCTATCTATAATCATATATTAAACACCATTCATGTTCTAGGCACTATTTAAGGTTAAGTACACATTGTCCATATTTAATAGCTGCATATTTGAAAATAATACACAATTTCATATCTTGTCACTCTCTGAGGTACAAACTACCTTTTGACAATTGTTGATTTGCTTTCATTGGCACAATTGGGCCTACAGATGATTTAGGATGACACAAGTGAAGATCCATACCCACTGCCCAAACCATATCCACTGCCATCCAGTCCATTCAAATGCAGGGGAACCCTTTATAGGCTTTCTGAGGCATCTTTCCTTTCTCTAGCTCACAAAGGAAATATATGGCCTTTTCACATTTCTAGACAAAGAGGCCCAAGTCCTTTGGGGTGGCATGGTAGTGGAAAGGCTGGTGAGTCTTCAGATCTTCTGAGTCCACTTCCCTGAGATGACTCAGTCGGGTAGCTATGCAGGCACAACAAAGAAGTACATCTTTTATTTTTCTGAACAATCCGAGGGTTTTGTTTGTAGAGAGAAGGCGATATAAACCCCCTGTTCATTTGAGCATCTCAGAAATTTACTTGTATTGCTAAGTTGTTTTGAATAGTCAACTGTTGAATCTTTGGCTACCCCTGTGTGCAGAGTAAGGAGATAATTGCTCTGATCCCAGGGTGAACCATCTGCCGGTACAAATTGCTCTGCTATTTGCTTCATTGAAACACTTGTGTTCGTTATTTTATGTTGAAATGTTCATGAAATGTGCCTTTTACTAAGCTGAGTTCCTGGAAAATTTAATTCTGTAAATGGGCAGAACATTCTTAATTGCAAAAGCTCTTCTCTCTCTTTAGACTTCAAGAACTGCTTTGCTGATTTGATCGGGGGTCCCAGAGAGCCAATATCCTCTGATGGCCACTGATTACCAATGCTTGGGAAGATACAGTGGTGACAATGCACATTCATGGGACTCATAGCAGTTTCTGAAAAACCTCCAAAAAAGATGATGATCCTGAATCCTGCAACCTGAAAAAAAAAAGTCTTGTTATTATGATATAATTCTAATGGTCCCTATTGATGTTACTCTTAGAGAGTTCAGTTAGTGCCTCATCCATCAGCTTTATATTTGTATTGTAGCACTAGTCAGGGGAAAGGATGATTTGATAAATGCCTACTCTCAAATCTTTTATTTTGGTGTGTTATTGTAAGATTAATGACTATGAGGTCTTGAGATGGGATAGTTTGATTTGTTACTCCCTTTATGTCTCCCAATATCACAGAGATCTATGAAATCCAACTATGGCAAAAGGGTGAAAAGTAATGAGTTGAGGAAAGAAAAGAGGTAGGGCCTCCAATGAAACTTAAATCCTAAATTTGTAAGTGGATTTCATAATTCTCCAGGCATGCCTGATAGAAATATTAGAACTAACAATGAAGAAAAGCTGAGAGAGAAAGGAACATTTACAATTTCTTCCTGCCCCAATATATCTTTCTCTACACTGACTTCTAATACTATTTATTTATCCATCGTTCCTTGGAATGATTGAAAAAGTCATAAAACAAAGATTCAAGGAAAATGGCAAATTTGGCCCAATTGGATATTTCAGTGATTTTTCCCTATCTAGGGTCTATTGACATAGTATGGACCTCCAAGAACCAGAAATGATGAAGGTGTGTCTCCCCCACTGTGTTCTTTATGGTATTTGTGATTTGTACGCACTACATTTTTCTTTGGGTGGAATGATTTTTGCAAGAGCTGCATGGAGATTCTCTATATAATGATAAGTGTGGGAAACTCAGATTCAAACCAAGAGTTATATATGTTACCAGCAGGAGTTTTCTTTTACTTTGTATTAGACTAGACTTGGCCAAAAAACCTTAGACTCCTATCTGACAAAGTTAATTATAAAATCTTTCTCTATCAAGCATTATACCAATGTTCATTGTAGCACTTTTCATCATCGTTAACAGATAAAAACAAACTCAATACCCATCAACAGATGAATATATAAACAAAATGTCATATAGGTGTATACACACAATGCCATATCTCTCAGCCACATACAGAAATGGAGTCTCAATATATACCACAGCATGGACAAACTTGGAAAGCATCATGCTAGCTAAATTAAGTCGGCCACAAAAGGACATATACTAGATGACCTCATCTACATGAAATAAGCAAATGCATGGAAGCCAAAGCTTATTAGTGGTTCCAAGAGCAGAAGAGAGCAGGCAAAGGGATCTTTCTTGTTTCCAGAGTATGGAGGGGGACTTGGAGTTTATGCTAATGACAGTAGAAGGATTAAGAGAAAAAATAATAGATAAGGGTTATATAATAAAAAGCATGTAATCAATATGACTGAATCGTGCAGATAGCAGTGGTTAATTTGGTGTATGTTTTATTGAGTATATTTGAACGACACACACTTACACAAATTCCTTTGTCTTTCTCTCATAGTTAGGACAGCCAGAACCCAAGCAATCATTGTTTATTTGAAGCATCTTTCCTCTATCTTTCATCAACGTGATTCTCTTTTTATTATCATTATTTATGTTTTGTATAACTAGAAAAATAATTCGTCAGGGATTACATCTTATTTGTAAGAGGCACTAGTAAGATAGCAACAAAGCATGTGCAATATATCATAATTTAGCAGCGTTTCTTGTAACTATCCTGGAGTAATGGTGGAAAAAATACATATAAACAACTCTGAGGACAGATTTTGAATGATCCAGTAATTTTGATTTATACTTGGTATTTGATGGAGCTGTATTAGCAGTTAAAGTCAATGGCTAAATGATTCCCAGCACAAAACGAGCCAGAAGTACAAAAGAAGCTTTACAAGGCACGATTGAGAGCCCTGAGCCTCCAGCTTAAATTTCCAGAGTGCAGTGTAAATTACAGGCCTGGTTGTCACTTTTAACTAACAATGCTACTCAATATGGTCTGGCTAGGTAATTTGTCCACTATTCCTTCATGAAGCAGTAAACAGCAACTTAATTCCATTGGCTTTTTTCAACCAAATAGCCTCATCTCTCATATCTCCTGAAAAGGAGGGGTGAGTCTCTCCTGGTTCTGGTGACAATAAGCCCTGTTCAACAAACAAGAAGCAGAACCCTGAGATGGCATTCGGTCTATCAATAGTAATGACTGGACATTTAAAACCATCTCAACCCCCCCTCACCCCCTGCCCAGAGTATTGTGAAGGGTAGGACTCTCGTAGTCCTGGTCTTTTCTTCCTTTCTAGTTCATCCTATCACCCCCAGTCTCTCTCTCTCTCTCTCTCTGAGATCCCCAGTGACTTCCTATCACAAATAAGAAATGGATAAGAGCTTTGGAAATCAAAGTCCAGCCTTCTAAATACCAATATTAACTGAAAGAGAAAATGTTCCAAATATCAATAAGCACCTCAAATGCAACCAAGTAAATTATGCATTTAGGCTGGCAGATGCTCGCTCGGCAGTCACTGGTAAAGACCGATTTCTACTGCTTCAATAAAGGGATTTGTGTACTATTCTAGGCAATTTCATTACATTCTCATAACAGATTTCTTAGCCAGAAAATGATCCCAAAAGATTACACATACTTTGCACAAAAGAGCATCCAAATACAGCATCTTGCATTCTTCTTTTTTTTTTTTGGGGGGGGGGCATCACTGCCTTCTGGTGGTCGTGGGAGCTACCCAGCCTTGCTCCTGGAGAGCTGCTGCTGGAATTGAACCGCCAAGCCCGTGGGCCGCAGTCCTGCACCACTTCCACCACCGTGGCTCAGCAGGATCTTGCATTCTTACAGATCAGATGAGAAAGCTGTTAAAGTTGTATAAATGTTTCCCAGGGCATAGCAGTATGATTTGATACTAGCCATGTGAAAAGTTCTGCTCAAGTATAAATGTTGACTGCAAATTCTCTTCCCTGAAGCTATAAGGTTCTGATAAAGGACACAGACCATCCTTACAACTCTTTTTACTCCATATGAATCAAAGAATGCCAGCACGGGTACTACCACTTATTTTAAAAGAATCATTGGAATCATCCAACTATTTGTACACCGAATAAAACTGTGTTAACCTCCTACCTTCTGCTAAGCATTGTAATGGGCATCGAGGATGCCAGTGCTTGGTCACATACTTTGCAGACATAGTGCTTAGTGGGAAAAATCTAAAAACAGCAACAAGCAAACCCTGATTTCCTGCCATCCAGTTGATGTGAACTCACAACAAGCCATACAACAAGGGGATGCAACTGCCCCTTGTGTTTCTACGAAGACGGGAACTGTTTACCAGCACAGAGAGTGTCGTCTTTTTCCCCCAGAGCTGCCGGTGCTTTCTAACTGCTAACCTTGAGGTGAGGAGCCCAATGCGTAACGACGACACCACCAGGGTAAATAGATTATTATAGCCATAATAATGTGCTAAAATATTTGAAATAATAAGCAAGCTGTCTGCGAACACTGGAGAGAAAACAACTAAGTGGGAGAGTTAGGAAAGGCTTAAGAGACCAAGAGGGATTTGAGTCGGCTTCTAAAATATGACTAAGTATTTGCAAGTTTTGACTGGGGGGCTGCTGTGGTGGTGAGGGTTTGGGAGAGTGTGGCCACTAGTTAGTTAAATAGGAGGCCCTGGAGGGCTCAAGGAGCTAGGACTCTCTGCTGCCAATGGAAAGGGTGGAGGTTTGAGTCCACACAGAGGCACTGTGAAGGAAAGAAGAGAGACCTAATGATTCCACCTCCTCACCCTCCACCTCTACCCCCCCCCCCCCCCGAATGAGCCCTGGGAAACCCCGTGAAACACAGTTCTATTCTGGTATGCAGGAGGTCACTATGTGGTTACCAAGAGTGTGTTTTCGCTATTGTGCCTCTCCTGCCAGCAGCGCTCCATGATCCCCTGCCTGCTTCTCCCCACAGAGGCCTCCTCCGGGGTGGAAAAAGAAGGCTCTAGAGCTGTGGCATGGGGAGCAGGAAGAGGTGCGCTTCATTACCTAAAGGTCATCCGGAGAACAAGACGAATGGGATGTAGCTTCTCGTGGGAAGCACGTCTTCTCCTGAGCTGCCAAAATGTCCGCCATTTAAGAAGACACTTGCAAAGTTTTACTCTTTAATTTCTCTGCTCATTAAGCCTTCACTTCTGAGGTGTGAAAATGACTCCGGGCTGGTAATAAACTGCTGGTGAAGTCATTATTTTAAAAATGATCGTGTTCCCAAAGGGGATGGAGTGGTACAGTGCACAATTGCTCCAAGATCAGCTCCTCCGTAGGACAGTGATTGTTCAAATGTTTCTGTTATCAGAATAAGAAAGGGGGCTGTCTCGTTAAAGACAGAAAAGATGAAGCACAAAGTACCCCGGCCTACTCAATAATCACGCTAGTCTATTTTCTTGGAGTGGGGCTGTGGGGAGGAGGGAGAAAGGGGTTACATTTCAATGGGGGAAATTATAGTACTCTTAGACGGTGTATTATAATGCAAAAGAAAATGGATAGGGTACAGAAAAGCCCAAAGAAGACAGAAGTCATTTTCAGAGAATTATTTTTAATGTTAAAGTTCCAGGGGCTTGGAATATGTTGGAATAACAATAATGCTATTAATAATAATAACAAAAGTCTCTTAGAGCAAAAAGTGTCACTCACCTGCATTCTCTAGAAAATTTAATCCTGGACAGAAAAATATCTTTCCATTTTGTTTTTCTCCTAGTCCTCAGATGGCTTTCAAATTTTTCCTTAATCAATATTTTCCAAAGGTAATGAGTCTCAGACTTTGAAATATTAAATTTGCAGTTTTCTTTTTTCCTTCCCCCCCTCTTCTTCTGTCCCTCCTTCCTCCTTTTCTTCTTACTCTTTTGACTGTTCCATGTGCGTGGCTAAACACTGTCATGTGAAATGCAATCTCTGCACTCTTCTTGAATTAAAGTGAATGAAACGAACCAATTTAGGAAAACTTCATCATCATCGTTCTGTGCAGAGCCCAGTGATATAACATAGTGCCTGTGTTGTTGCTACCTAAGTGGTATGTGTGTGTGTGTGAAACTTCAGGGCAGTGGTTCTCAACCTTACTCACACTACTACCCTTTCATATAGTTCCTCGTGTCGGGGTAACTCCCAACCATAAAATCACTTTTGTTACTACTTCATCACTGCAATTTTGCTACTGTTATGAATCATCATGTAGAATCTGGTATACAGGATATATTTTCCTTGTTACAAATTGAGCATCATTGAAGCATAGTGATTAATCACAAAAATAATATGTACTTATATATTATGAAATATTTATTTCTAATGAGAAATCAATGAAATTTTTTTCTTGAAGCATGGTATAGCATGGGTAATAGTCTTCAGGTCAGGTACACATATGTGCATGTGTGTGCGCATGTAGACGGACATGTCTGGAAATGGATAAAGCAGTGTCTCAGTTCCGAAGACCATCAGAAACGTGGGCAAAATGTTATTCTGAAGACTTGACTTCTACCTATTATTTCTAAGGCCTCTGAACAATGGCCTCCTTTGCTTGGATCAACTAAGGTGTATGATTAGAGAGAAATTAAAGCTTCTGGCTAGTGATGCTTGTCTTCAGGAGGCATTTTCTTTTCTGGAGCTAAGAATTCACACAATTGCATCACATCTTGCCTGGAGTCATGGAACTATGAGAAGGAGAAGGAAAAGTCAAAGCCCTCTGGCCTTGTGCTTTTAGCTTCTCTCTTGAAGCTACTTATCATTTCCCTTGATGACAATTAGAGCATGCATTATCTCATTGTCACGAAGCTCAGTCAGGGTCTTGCCCCTTTCTTCCAAAGACCCATTCTCAGGTTTCTTTCAGTCATATTTCTCAAGATCTAAAATAGCTAACTCCCTCTTGATAACTGCTATGGGATTCTCTGGTCCAAATTGCAATCTCAAGTACTATCTCGTAGTTCTCTTCTCAGTCTTTAAATGGTACCACTGCTCTTTGACATTTGATGAAATTCCACCTGAAGACTAAGAGGGAGACTGACATTGTGGAAGGAAGAAAACATGGAGACCTTAATTGGAGTGAAGTGATAATGTTCTAAGACATTTTGACCCTTATTAATGAAGAAAGATTGTCAACTGTCTATGAAATTTGGTGATTACATCTCCAAAGAATTGATAGGGCAACTCTTAAGAAAAACATCACCATCACGACCACCTCTGCCACCATCATTTCCACCCCCAATACCTTTATCCTCAAAACCTGCATCACCAGCTTTATACCAACATCACTGCCTTTGCTACTTGCCTTACCTCATATCCACTACTCAGCTATTAAGACCAGTAAGTAAGTAAAGATCTGTTATAATTCAATGGAACATTTATGGACTTATATTTCCTTTAATATCTTTCTTTTGGAGCCTCATCTGATCATTTCTTATTAATTTGAATATTTTAGGTATTATTATTATGAATATATAACTTTCTTTGGGGGGGCATCATGCCCTCTGGTGGTCGTGGGAGCTACCCAGCGCTGCTCTGGAGAGCCGCCGCTGGATTTGAACCGCCAAGCCCATGGGCCGCAGTCCCACACTCAACCACTTACGCCACCAAGACTCAGCCAATACATAACTTTCATTAGATTTAAAATTCAGAAATTATGAAAACTTGAACCATCAAAATGTTTTCATATATTTCTCTTAGTCAAGCCTCACAAAACTGGTTTAATAGGTAACATCATGACATATAGAGAAAAAGTTCAAGTTAGCAAGGATTTTGTCTTGCTTCTGTCCATAATCAATGCACAAGGAAGCAGCACTGAAGAGAGCCAATGACATATATTGTATTAGGTAAATCTTCTGCACAAGGACTCCTTAAAGTATTGAAAACTAAGGCTGTTACACTGAGGATCAAGGTGTGCCTGATCTGAGCTATGGTATTTCCCTTTAAGTCCTATGCATGTGAAAGTTGCACATTGACTAAAGAAGACCTAAGAAGAATTGATACATTTGCATTGTGGTGCTGGAGATGAGTAATGTAAAGATGGAGAAAGTACCATGAACTGCTGAAAGAACAAGCAACTCTTGCCTTGGAGGAAGTCAGGCCAGAGTCCCCCTAAGTGGCAAGGATGGCAAGACTACTTCTTACATACTTTGGACATTGTGTCAGGAGAAGCATGTCCTGACAATCAAGAGGAAATGATGTTTGATAAAGTAAAAGGTAGTGAAGGAGGAGAACGCTCTCAGAAGATGGGTTGACGTCATGGCTACCACACTGGGCTCAGTCACAGGAACAATTGTGAAGATGACTTAGGACCGAGCAGTGTTTCTTCCTTTGTGTACAAGGAACAGTGTTGTTGTGGGCCAGAACAGATGTGAGGGCAACTGACAACAGTCCATCTTAATCCTCCCCACCGGAAGCAACCCATATAAGCAAATCTATTTTTTTTCTTTTGCAGTGGTATGTGCAAACATGTATGTGTGTGAGTGCCTTTTTTATACGATGGTAGCTGATTGCACAATTTTACCCCATTATTATTTTTTAAATCTTAAAAAAGATGTTTTCTTTCAAAATGGGTGAAGCTTTCAAAAAGTGCATTATTAATTTTCTACACAATAATATCTACATATTTCTTGCATCTCCTTCATTTCAATAATTTACCCATCTTTCTTACTGTGCTTCCTGTTTCTCTTTCTTTGTTTGTGATTCTGAATTGTGTCCCTTAGTACATGCTGTCATTTTGATGTCAAATGACATTTTCTGAGTTATGGACACCTCCCTAGTATTACTGTTCTCTTCATTGGCCTGTCTGTTATTTGGCTTAAATTTGCACCACAGGAGTGAACTCAATTCCAGAGTCTCAGGAATTTGCTCTATTAGTATCTATTTGACTAGTAGTAGTCCTCTATGATTTTAGAGTTTCATTCCACATTTTTCTCCCACTCAATTCTGAGATCTCTTTGACAGGATTGAGAGCAATGGCTCAGAACCAACTTATTTATTTGGTCTTACATCCAGGAGCCCTTGTAATGCGATAATGACGCATTGGGTTGCCATCTTCATGATCTACAGTGCAAAACAACTGGCAGCTCCAAGGGAGAAAGACTGGGTTTGCTATTCCCGTAAACAGTTACAGACTCAGTGTGGTGGTCATGTGCTATGTTAATTTCATGATTGAGATGTAGGGGTGGTGTCTAGCCTGTTAATCTGGAGAAAGCCATTGAGTAGGCAATGAGGCCTTTGTGTGGGCTTTCTCCTGATATGTCTGGGAAGTCTCGCGATATTTCCCTCATGAAGATGAGAGTCTATCTCCCCAGTTGTTGGGAGTTAGTCTCAGAGACGATGAATTATGGACAAGGCAAGATGGCAGCGTCTGAGGAGCTGGAGAAGCCACACGGCTTGGCCCTGATGGAGCCAGACCTCTGAAGCTGGAGAGGCCACATAGCGACTCCTGCCAGTGATGAGTTGCTTCTGCCACCACTGGATGCTATTGATGAACCCTGAGCCCTGGAAGCGAGGAGCCATGGGGAGAGCTCTGTGAGCCCCAGGATTCGGCACCCACTGACCTGTGACTTCATGAGTCGGAAGAAGACATTATATTGGGCCTATAGGCTAATATTGGACTTATGACTTTGTACTGGACTGGATTGGGATACTTTTGCAGTGTTCCATTTCTCTTGCGTATAAACCTTTTCATTAGATCCATATGCATGTCTATAAATTTGTTCCTCTAGTCTACCTGGACTAACACACTCAGAAACCCCTAAGGGGTCACTATGAGTCAGCATTGTCCCCATAGCAGTGAGTTTGATTTGGAGGACCATAGAAACTGATGTTTGCATTGTCTATTAGTCCATTAGACTAATTGTTTCCATATGACTTTCCCTCTTCTTCATTCTTCTTACCTCCAGATGGGGGGAGACCAATAGTTGTACATTAGATGGTTGCATCTGAGCCTTTAAGATTCTGGTCACTATTCATCAAAGAAGGATGTAGGACACACTCTTTGTGCACTATGTTATGCTAATTGACCTTAGTGTCTCTAGAACTATGGTTCTGAGCTCCCTAATCCTGTGATTTATTTCTTCAAGGTGTTTGATTATGTCTAAGGCATTTTCATAACATAGCCACTACATGTTCCACCAGGAGTCCTGGTACTTTGGTGGAATATGAATTGAGCTGATAGCCACAAGATTAGCGTTTGAATCTACAAGCTATTTCATGGGGTGAGGGTGGGGGGGAGTGAGGTTTTCTACTCCCATAAAGATTGACAGTCTCAAAAACTCATCTAGGTGGTTCTACTCTGTTCTATAGGGTCATTGTGAGAAAGAATCACCTTGATGGCAGTGAGTTTACTCCAGTTTACTCCATGACATACATGCGTATACTTGCATAAATACACATGAAAATATACATGTCTTCTTTCCACTTGTTTGCTTATGTCATAACTTGTAAATTATTGCAAAAGAGTACATAAAAATGACTTCACTCTTCTCTGCTGTTTTTTTGGGGGGACCATCAGTGCCCTCTGGTGGTGGGAGCAGGAGGCCCAGCCTTTGCTCTTGTGGAGCTGGAATTGAACCTCCATCCCAGTGGGTTGTAGTCCTGCGCACAACCACTACGCCACCGGGGCTCAGCCCCTCTGCTAAGTTTTAAATTCAAATTTATCTTCCTTCTTTGCTAATTTTAAATTAAAATTTACCATTATTAATTAATTTCTTCTGTGTCATTTGGGCTTATTTTGGTGGTTTTATTCTAATTGTTCTGATGACTGCTTAGCTCTTAATTGTGATTCAATCGTTTTTATTTTTAATATGAAAAATGACTATAAATTACTATATGTTCTATTAGTTTCATTCCAAGTCCTACACATAGTATCAGTATGTTATTTTGAAATTCAAATTACTTTAAAATTTCCATTATGTTTTATGCTTTCACCTTTTTAGAAGTGCATTTCCTAACAGCAATTTTTCAAGTTGCTATTTTGTTATTACTTTTTAGTTTAAATATATTGACATCAGAAGGGAATTGAGATGGGAAAACTGGTTGGCATTTAATTTATGTCCCAATATATTCTTATTTTAAAAATTATTTTATGTGCACTTAATATTTGTTAAGCATATTCTATGCTTGTGAGCTCAATTTTGCTACCTGTTATTTATGAAAATTTGCTTGACATATCTTGCAAGTGTAAAATTAGTATATTTTTGGTAAAATTTATTGTTCATCATTATGAAGAATTCTTTCATATCTCTTTTAATGTTTTTTTGATTGTAAATCCACTTTGACGATTACAATATCAACTTTGAGCACCATTTTGCTCAAACTTTTCAACCATTTTTTAAAACCCATTTTGAATCTTAAATTCAGATATACATACACTTTTAACTTAAATCAATCTTTTATTAAAATATTCTGCTCATTTTTATAAAAAATTAGTTCCTTGGGCTGAGCCCCAGTGGCGTAAGTGGTTGAGTGCGGAACTGCAGCCCGCGAGCTTGGCAGTTCAAATCCAACAGTGGCTGGGTAGCGCCCACGACCACCAGAGGCAGTGATGCCCACAAAAGAAAAAAAATAATTCCTTGAGTATCTGAATTTAAATCCATATTTTTCTATGGTTTGCATTGCCTATGCTTTTTCATCTTTAGTTGCCTAATTTTGAATTTATTATATTTTACTATTTTGTTTTTGATCCTCTTTAAATTTTGAGGTCAAAAACAAAGTTCCTTTTTTCTTTTGTTTTTAGATTAGAGCTATTCAAATATACAAAAGGGAAATTTCCTAGTTTACATTGAATCAATGTATTTATTAGTAGTAGTAATTTTATTTTGACTGTTTTAATTAATTTTAAATCATCTATTTTAATTAATGCCGATCTACATATTAATCAATTTCATTTTATCATGAAAAATTTCATTTTTCATTAACACATATGAGGCCATCCACCTCAGGTTTTGAGGTGTTCTATGTTCACTATCTACTATATGGAGTCGCTTTCCTTTAGAGAATTTCTACTGTTTCTCTTTTACTGGAAATGTCTTTATTTTGCCTTTACATTTGGAAGATATTTGTGTTAGGTGTATTATTTATACTCAAGGTGTAATAGTAATTTTGTTTGCCACAATGAACACTTTATTCCTCTAGATCTAAATTTCCATTGTTACTATTGCAAGTTGTATTTATTTGTCATAGTGCCCTTTCTCTTGGCATATTGTTAAAGTTTCTTTTTTGTCTTTTTAGAGGCTATTTAAAAATAAATGATTTACTATGAAAAGTTAAATATATTTAAAAGTAGGTAGACTCTTATACCAATTACTCAGCTATAATAATTGCCAACCCATTCCAAGATGCTCACCTTTCCGACACGATCACTGAAGACAAATGTGTGCATAAGCAAAACTGGTGAAGAAAGCTGATGGTGCCCGGCTATCAAAAGAGGTAGCATTTGGGGTCTTAAAGGCTTGAAAGTAAACAAAAGCAGCTATCTAGCTCAGAAGCAACAAAGCCCACATGGAAGAAGCACACCAGCTTGTGGGAACACGAGGTGTCAAAAAGATTAGATATCAGGCTTCAAGAACTAAAAAGCATAACATTGCATGCCCACTTTCCTGATATGATCACTGAGGACCAATGTATGCATAAACTAACGTGGTGAAGAAAGCTGATGGTGCCCAGCTATCAAAAGATATAGCATCTGGGGTCTTAAAGGCTTGAGTAAACAAGCAGTCATTCAACTCAGAAGCAACAAAGCCCACACAGAAGTAGCACACCAGCCTGTGTGATCATGAGGTGGTGAAGAGATACAGTTTCAGGCGTCAAAGAGCTAAAATTATATCATTATTAATGAGGGGGAGTACAGATTGGGGAACCAAAGCCCATCAATAGATGAAGCGACAACCTCTTGCAGAGGGGTTACAAGGAGGAGATAAGCCAGTTAAGATACAGGGTAGTAGCAATGAAATATACAACCTTCCCCTAGTTCCCAAATGCTTCCTCCCACTCACTACCATGACCCCAATTCTACCACATAAATCCAGCTATACCAGGATATGTACAGTGAAGTTGGAAACATGGGAAATTTAGGATAGATGATCCCTCAAGACTAGTAATAGGAGTGCTAATACCAGGAGGATGGAGGGATGGTGGAAAAATAAAGGGAGAACCAAATTCAGGGATGTCTCTCTGGGACATGGACAACAGGGAAGTGTGTTGGGACACATTTGACAGTGTACAGTATGAAAAAAATAATAATTTGTAAGTTACTAAGGTTCAAGGAGTCTTTGAAGAAGGGAGCTGATACAGGGGGCCTGGATGAAGGGAAGATGTTTTGAGAGTAATGATGGCAATAAGTATGTACATGTGGCCTGTATACAATTGATGTATTATGGATTATGATGGGAGTTGTATGAGCCCCCAATAAAATGATTCATTAAAAAACAAAGGAGGGAGGGAGAAGGATGAGCGTACACCAAGGGCTGAAGTGGAAACTATTTCAAAATGAATATGGCACTATGTGTACAAGTATGCTTGATACAAATGATGTATTGCATGCAATAAGTGTTGTAAGAGTCCCCAATAAAATAATTGGGAAAAAAAATAATTGCCAACCCGTGTCATTGCATTTTACTTATAATCCTAATTGTGTTAGGCTAGGTTGACTAGAGAAGTTAATTGAGTGACAAATATATGTATAGGAAAAAACTTTATATCAAAGAGGAATTGTATATTGAGGAAACATCCAGTCCATTCCATATCAAGTCCATGAGTCAGATATTAGCAAATATGTCTGATACTAGTCCATAAATTCCTTTTCAGACTTTGACAGCTCATGCAATGATGCCGAATGCAGGAATATCAGAGGCCAGTGGGTGTAAAGACTTGTGGATCCAATGCCAGTGGATGTATCTCAGTGCTGGCTCCTTTGGCTCTCTGAGTGGGTTTTTCAACAAGAAGGTAAAGCAGTGTGTCCCCTGCCTCCTAGGAGAAAGACAGGATGTTACCAGAATCCTTATGTGAAGGCCCAACCCACAAGGTAGCACTTCCTGTCTGTGACCTGATTGACAAGCTAGATTCTACCTCTTAATTGGTATTATTTCCAAGTTGACATGAGATTATGTGACTACCACACTATCCATAGATTCCTCTGCTTTTTTTTAACCCCCTTTTAACTCCCTAGAATTTATTTACTGAAGGAACAGATTGTTGAAACTGTGAAATTTCCCACTTTCTGGATATTACTTACTATAGCTATTCAATAGATTTCTGTGAAATCTGTGAAAGCAGTTAAACCATTAACCTTTTTATTCTGAGATAATTGCTGATTTATCTAAAATTGTAAGAAATGACACCAAGTATTCTCTATACTCCTTATTTATGATACATTTTAAGTTAATTCTTAAATGGTGTGGGTCTCAGTTTGAGTTTCTTTTATTTATGTTTTCTTTTCACCTCCAATGTCTCAAAGATGTTTGCTAAAAGACTATCTTCTCTTCATTGAATTTCCTTTAATATTGAAGAAGCACAATTGGAAAAATTGTGTATGTCTATATCTAAATTCTCTGTCCCATCCTATTAATCTACCCTGCACCAAAGTTATGACGATATCATATAAAACTATTATGAGAACTTGAAAAGTTTCAGGAAAATGGTATTAAAAGATAAAGATGAACAGTATCAACTTGGGATTAGCCCAGAAGACACACACTTCTCTGGCGGCATAGATGTCTGCCACTTGGACCTTCACTGGCCTGTGCAGCATGCACCACTTCCCTGATGGGGTAGATCTTCGCTGCCCAGGCCCCTCTGACCAAAGTGGCATGGCATAATGCAATACATGTCACTTCTCTGGTGATGTGAATCGTTGCTGCCTAGGTCCCTCCTGGCCTGCAGAAGTCGAACAGTATAGAGTACAACCTTGGTCCAGAGGGCATCCATCTTCCAAATCTAGCCTAACTCTAGAAACCAGAGGATCACCAACCCGGTCCTGGGAGCTCCCCAACTCACACCGAACACACACACCACCTTAGACCCCAAACACAGTCACTACCCATATGTTAGCCCCCTACAGTCCTATCACTGCACCCAGAACGATCCTGCAGTCATATTGATTTCCCCACATTTATCCCACCAGTGCCACTATCCCACATTCATGCTGAGTTCGCCACAACTACCCCACCAGTGACTGCAACCTTCACATTGTGAAGGCTCTCCTCTAACACCTGCACTGGTGGAAAAGGCGTTGCAACCACCTTTGCTTAACACACCCCCATGGCAGCGAGGTCTCCCCCACCATTATTTTCTATTAGGTTCCATTTTTAAAAAAATTCTGTAAATTGTGCCCTAACAGCATAGACAAACCTAGCTCAGGGGCACATACACAGTCACCAGCCTAACTCCAGTCTCTGTGGCCCCCTCATTGCTGTTGACCACTGAGTATCCATAGCACCTTCCTAGAAAGCAGTCTGACTCACCACCTAGTAACCCACAGGTGGCCTTTTGCCGGTCACACAGAGAAAGAGTGCAGGCCCTTTGGTCTCCCAGAAATATGATGGGCAACTGCATGAAATCATCACATAAACCACAGCATACTGAATCACTCCCAAGAAAAAAACAAGAAAGACAAATTGGAACAGCAGCACTAACAACACTCATAGAAGAATGAGATTGGATCTGCTACAAAAATAAATTTTCAGAAGGCTGCTTGGAGTAATTCAGATGAGGGAAGCTATGCAGAATAAGGATGTGATAGAGGAGAAGTCCATGACAGAAGCATTAAAGTCCAAAATAGAGATGATGTCCACGCACCAGAAGGAAATACAGGAGATAACGGATGAAGTAACAGAAAGCTACACATAAGATCATGGACCTCACAAAAAGACTAGAGGAGGCTGAGAATCATATCTGTGATTGTTGAAGAGAATCAGGCAAGTCTCAGCAAATGAGAAAGACAGTCAAACAAGCTGAACTCAATGACAGATACTATGAAGAGGAACAACATCCCAATTAAGACACAGCAAAGAAGTCAACAGCTAAACCAGCAAGGGAATTTCTGGAAGATAACTTCCCAACCTTAATGAATGTGAATCAGATACTCATACAGGAAAGAGGGAGGATTAGACTAAACTCCAGGGAGAACTCACCAAGGCATAAAATAGTTAAACTATCCAACACTGAGGAAAAAGAAAATTCTTAAAGCAGCAAGAGAAAGGAAGACAGTCATATACAATGGTTCCCAGGTAAGAATATGCTTAGACATATCAGCAGAAACCGTGAAGAGGAGGAGAGATCGGAATAACATCTTCCAAAAGCTAAAAGAAAAAACACCCCAAGAATCGTCTACCCTGCCAAATTATCTATTAAGATAGAGAGATATGGAAATTCTAGGATAAGGGAAAACTCAAAGAATAAGCTGTAAGACACTCAGCCCTGAGAAAGATCCTTGACAACTCACTATGACCAGAAGGCCAACATCCACCAAGGATGAGCAGCAGAATACCAAAGAGCCCAACTCCAATCAGAAGTCAACATGCTGAAAACAATCACCAGGATAACATGGCCTCAGAGGGAAAAGAAGGCAATAAAGTAGCCCCATACAAAGGCACAGCACAATGATATAAAGGGAGATAAGAAAGAAAACAAAAAGGGCAAGAGATGACAGTAATAAATACACAGATCATGACAATAACTCTAAATGTCAATGGTCTCAATACCAGCACTAACATGAAAAGGCTGGTAGACTGGCTTGGAAAACATAATCCATCAATGTGTTGCCTGGAAAAAAACACATCTTAAGCTCACAGACAAAAATAAACTAAGAATAAAAGGTTGGCAGAAAATATACCAGGCAAACAGCAACTTAAAAAAAGCAGGGATCCCAATCTAATCTCTGACAAATTTGAACTCAAAGGTCAAACCAGAAAAGTGATAAGGATGGGCATTAACGAGAAAGCAGTGAGCATAATAAATATGTATGGGCCGAAAAACAG
Source organism: Nesogale talazaci (assembly GCA_004026705.1). Classification (NCBI taxonomy): domain Eukaryota; kingdom Metazoa; phylum Chordata; class Mammalia; order Afrosoricida; family Tenrecidae; genus Nesogale; species Nesogale talazaci. Next base: position 19,472 of record PVJH01017361.1, on the reverse strand, counting down.
AACCATGAAATTTTCAAACAAATTATGCAAAACATGAAAAAATAAAGATTCAACAATTTTACTAGGTGACTTTAGCAGCGACTATCTGAGAAAGGTAGATCACAGGTAAGGAAGCTCAGAAAAATGGCCACAGAGCTAGACACTCCAATTAGGCAACTGGATATGATATACATATATAGAGCTTTCCACCCAAATGCAAAAAATTTACATTCTTGTCTAGTGTGCATGACTCATTCTTGATAATATACCAGATGCTGGGACACAAGTTGAGCTTGAGTAAATTCAAGTACACTGAGAATACTCAGATGTTTTTTCTCAGATCACCACACAAAAGTGCTGGAAATTAATAAAAGGACAACCAGGAAAAAGGTCAAACAATTGGAGGATGAATAATGATCTTTATGACATGACCCAGTTTAGGAAGTTTCTAGATACTAATGAGAATATGAATACAATGTATCAAAACCTATGGGATACAGCAAAAGCAGCTATCAGATGTAGTTTTATAGCAATAAGTGAATATATAAAAAGGAAGAGAGATTTATAACTGATATGCTTTGACAAAACCTTCAGCAACTAGAACAGAGTCAACAGAGCAACCCCTTCAATAGCAAAAAAAAAAAAAGGAAAGAAAGAAAGAAATAGTAAAATCAGATCACTGTTGAACCAGTGGGAAGACAGAAGAATAATGCAAAAGATCAAAGCACCCAAAAGTTGGTTCTTTGAAAGGACCACACAATTGACAGATCACTGGCAAACCCAACCAAAGAAAGGAAGGAGCAAACAAAAGTAGTCAGGATGAGGAATGAGAATTATATCAGACTCCAATGAGATTAAAAGGGATAGTCACAAGGTATTTGGAAATCTGTACTCTAATAAATTTTGCATTGTGGAAGATCCAGAAAAATATGTGGTTAAAAATCTTTCCCCAGACTATCCCAGATAGAGGTCAAGAACCTAACCGAACCCATAGCAAAAGAAGACATAAACATGGTTATCAAGAAGTTATTAACAAAAAAAGTCCCTGGACCAAGCAGCTTCACAGAAGAATTAAGCCAAGCATTCAGGGAAGAGTTGATACCAATCTTCCACAAAGTATTCCAGAGTGTAGAAAAGGATGGCAAACTCCCAAACTCATTTTATGAAGCCAGTATAACTTTGATACCCAACCAGGGCAAGGATCTCACAGGAATAGAGTAACTCCAGACCAATATCTCTGAAGAACATAGATGCAAAAATCCTTAACAAGATATTGGCCAATGGAATACAAAAGTATAGAAAATGTATCATCCACCATGATCAAGTAGGATTCATTACAGAGATGCAGGGATGGTTTAACTTCCCAAACACCATCAATATTATACATCACATTGATAAGAAAAAGTATAAGAATCACATGATACTATCAATAGATGCAGAAAAAGCATTTGACAACATCCAAAACCCATACCTAATTAAGATGATCAAAAAGATAGGAATGGAATGACAATTCCTGAAGTTAATAGAAGCTATCTACAAAATGCCACAACCAATATCATGTCAATGGAGAAAAGACGAAATCAATCCCAATGAAAAAGGGGATCAGAGAAGGATGCCCCCTTTCCCCATACATCTATTCAATATTGCTAACAACATAAGACAGTGGAAGGACATGAAAGGCAATCCAACTGGTAGAGAAGCAGGTGAAATGATCGCTATTTACAAATGACATGATTCTGTACATTGAAAATCCTCAAAGCTCCACAAACAGAGTACTGACAGCAAAAGAAGAATATGAAAGTGTGGAAGGACACAAGATCAACCAACAAACAGAAGCTGACTGTGGAGTAGGAGAACAAGAATGCAGTACCCTTCTCAATAGCCAATAACAAATGTAAATATCCAGGGATATAGTTAACAACAAAAAACAAAGGACCTATCCAAGGAAACCACAAACTACTACAGGAAACCAAAAGCAACCCTCACAACTGGAAGAATATTCTATGCTCATGGATTGGAAGACTCTATATAGTAAAGATGTCAACCCTCTTGTAGGCACTTTATAAGTTTAATGCTATCCCTATACAGACACCGATAACCCTCTTCAATGAATTGGAAAAACTGACCACGAATTTAATATGATGCCCAGAATTACCAGAGAATATCTCAAGAAGGACAAAATCAGAGGGTTCACTTTCCCTGACTTTAACACCTATTACACAGCCAGATTGGTCAAAATAGTGTGGTAATGGCATAATGACAGATACACAAACCAATGGAAAAGAATAGGAAACCCAGAAATAAAACCATTAGCATATAGACAATTGATCTTCAACAACAGCCCCCAAAGCACCAAGTGGAAGGTGGATGCTCTATTTAACAGGTGGTGCTGAATACAATAGATAACCTAGATATTCACATGTAGAAAAATGAAACAAGATGTTTACCTTACCCCATGCACAAGAACAAAGGCAAAGCAGATTACAGAGCTAGAAGTAAAACCCCAACTCATCAGGACCATCAGTGATTGAATTGGGGCAAACCTAAGAAATATGACGCAGGGAATACAAAGGCTAGCTGCAATAGGAAAGAACACACACAGGTGAACCTGAAATCGACAAGTGGGATTTACTAAGGATAAAACAAAACCTGTGTGTGTTAAAAGACTTTATCAAGAGAGCAACAAGGAAACCCACATCTGAGATAGGATTTTTATCAATCAAACAACAAAGAGCTTATTACAAAGATCTATAACCCTCAATGACCTGTATAAAAAGGAAAACAGATAGCCCCTTGAAGAGGTGGGTAAATGAACTGAAGTTTCACTAGGGAGGGGACCTCATATGGCCAATAAACATGAGAAAATGTTTCCAATTATTAGCCATCAGAGAAATGCAAATGGAAATAATCATGAGATATCGTCTAACCCCCTTGAGGTTAGCCCAAATCAGAAAATCAGAGAATAACAAATGATGGAGGGGATAGGGAGAGATAGGAACTCTCCTCCACTACTGGTCTTGTAGATATGTACAGCCTCTGTGGAAAGTGATTTGGCAATATTTAAAGAGAATGGAAATTGATCTACTTTATGACTGGGCTATACCTCCACTGGGAAAATACCCAGAAGAGGTAAGAAAGAAATCATGATCAGTCATCTGTGATTCAGTGTTTATTGTCGCTCAATTCACAATCTCAATGTTGGAAACAAGCTAAATATGAGTGAATTAGTAAACTCTGGCACAGACACACAATGGAGCATTATACATCACGCAAAAGCACTGATGATCACATGAAGCAAGTGGTTTCATAACAACAGTTGGAGGAAATTATGTCAAGCAAGTTCAGCCTTTCACAAAAGACAAGTTCAGCACAAGTCTCCTGAGGTAAGAGTAATCAGCACAGTAGCTATAGAAGAGCAGGCACCTATCACACAATATTTGGGTTGAGGGACAGAGAGGAGCGAGGAAGTTAGACCAAACCCAAGGATGCGCATGTTGTTCCAACACAAGGAAGGGGGAAAAGGGGAGGGGGGAGGAAGAAAAGCGTGTTTGTGTGTTCATGTGTGTGTGTGTGTGTGTGTGTGTGTGTGTGTTGGGGAGAGCAAAAGTTAGATGATGACATGGGCAAAGCAGGGCACTAACTCACCCATGGAAAGAATACTGGCTTTATCTCCATAGAATTGGGAGTGAGCAAGCAGACCCTTCCACAGTGTACCAAACCAGGTGGCCATGAGGAGGAATGCATGAAAAGAGAGGGTTACAGGGCTGGCCTCAATCAGAGCCAAACTGACCTCCTTCCTAGAACTCTGTGTGACAGGAGAACAACACTAAACCTAGAGGTTGGGGAGAAGAGGCAGCATGCCATGCCAGCACGGGAACAGACAAGGAGGGAAGAGAGACTAGGACAGCTGGTCTTGATCCCATGCTGGCACATTAGGCCTGGAGGTCGACGTCCCTGTGGGATACTGCTGGGAGACAGAGAGGACTGTGGGGCTGACAAAAGCTCATGTTATGCTATCCCCTTACTGGAGCAGACTGCCACCGAGGAACATTCTGGGGGTCACACATCTGGGAAATACAGTGGTCTGAACTGCCTACAGCAGGGCAAAACAAGAAGGGAGCATACAGATCAGCAACGGGAGCAAAGAAAAACTACAACGTCCCTGAAGAACCCCTAAATTGGACTGGGAAGGGCATCACCCAGAGCTCCCCTACGACCAGTGGGCAGATACTCATGAAAGTCAGTGAACAGACCTGGAATTGTTTAGGTTTTTTCCTCCTTTTCTTTTATCAACCTTTTATTAACTTTTTGGTTGATCTATGTTATAGTCAGTTTGCCTTCTTATATAAGACAGGCATAGGAAGCAAGCTGGAGGAGAAAGCAGCAGGCACAATGGTCCCAGGTGAACTCAGGGGGAGAGGGAAGCTGGAGAAGGGTGCAGTGCATGCCATAGATAGGCAAAAAGCATGGGAATTGAAGTCACAACGAGGAGGAGATAGAGATCTTGGGAGTGTCAAAACAATAGCAAACTAGTTGCTGGAAAGTACTAAGGGCAGAAATAGTGGGAAAGTGGTGTTGGAGCAGGAGGAAAGTAAAAGGTACCAGAGAAAGAACCTAGGAAGCAAAGCAATGGACCGAGGTATGAGCATAGGTGTGCACATAGGTAAATAAACTAATTCACAAAAATAAAGATATTGACCTATGTACATACAGCATTATACTGAGGTAGGGAATGGACCTCAGGCCTTTGTTCATCTCCTCCCTTAATAGAAGAACACTCTGTTCTATCAAATCAGCATTCTGAAAAGTCCACCATCCCTGCACAATTTCTGAAGACAAAATGAGTGCATAAACAAATGTGGTGAAGAAGACCTATGGTGCCTGGCTATTAAAAGAGATAGCAACCAGACTATTAAAGGTTTGAAGTTAAATAAGCAGTCATCTAGCGGAGAAGCAACAACTTGACATGGACGAAGCACACCAGCCTGCATGATCACAAGGATTTCTGGGGACTGGGTAATAGGTATCAGTAGACACATAACACAGCAGTTGGCTACCATATGTAGCCCTGGATTTGTTCTGACTCCTCCCATACTAACTGGGCCTCCCCCGAGGTGGTGGGGGTTGGGGGAGGTGGTGAAATGTAGAGAGGGAATGAGGTACCAACCCAAGGGGAGCATATTGTTTATATGTCCACAGGGAAAGAGGGAACAAACTTAAACCCAATGATCCAGGATGTGAATGCAATGTGACTGCATGGAGTAGGGAGTCAGTGGAGGAGTCTGAGGATCCAACCCCATCCAACTACATGGACAGCTGACTTTCTCCCCAGGGGAGTTTGCTTTGGAGGTCAGCACAGAAGCTGCAGTTTGGGGAGTGTGACATGCCTGTTCGGAGCACATGAGAACAAATGAAGGGGGAGGAAGAGAGAAAGGAGTGCTTCCTGGCCCCCTGAGCCTTGAGGTCAATATCCCCACCCAGAACATCCAATGCTCACCGAGACCATATGGCCAGCCCCAGTATGAAACAAGGTGTCCCTCACTGACTCAAGTCCTAAGGGGAAAAGTGAAAAAACAGGGTCAGGATTGTAGCCTGTGTGACCTCACCACACCATGGCAAAACAGAGCATGGAGTTCCTGAGGGAGTGCCAAGGATATATTTTGGGAACAGGGTGTGGCATCCCTTTGGACTCAACTGGGGGACACTCCTAGAAGTCAATAAGCAGAACTTGAACTATTTTCGGGTTTTTATTTTGTTATTATTTTAATTTTTTTACATATATATACTGTGGACATGGGTTTTTTTGGTTGTTGTTATCATCATTTTATTTTTTTTCTTAGGTTGTTTCTTCTTAGGATGCCTGTTTTTTCCTAGTACATAATGTTACCTCTGCAGGTCTATCTAGATAAGATAAGATGGATGAACAGTCTGGAAGAGAAAATAACGGGACTGATGGATCCAGAAGCTGGGGGGTAGGGGGAACATGGGAGATGGGAAGGAGAGGGAAAGGAGGTGGTGTTGCCCAACCCAGGGATAAGTGAACAACAAGTGATTCAAAAATCAGTAACAAGATGAGTATGAGAGGCCCAATAGGGATTTAACAAGTGTAAAGTAGCAGAGAGAAAATACTGAAACCCCAATGGAGACTGAGAATGATAGTGTGAAAGGAGGAAAGTAAAAGGAAATAGAGGAAAGAACTGGGAAGAAAAGGGCATTTATAGAGGTCTAAATACAGGCATATACATAGGTGAACATATTTATATATGATGATGGGGAAATAGATCTACATCCATACACTTATAAGATTAGTATTAAGACAGCAGATAGGCATTGGACATATACTCAATTACTGCTTCAATTCAAAAACACTTTGTTCTATTAAATTCGCATTTCATGATGTTCATCTTCCGGACATGATCACTGAAGACATATGTGTGCATAAGCAAAAGTGGTGAAGAAAGCTGCTGATGCCTGGCTAACAATGTAGCATCTGGGGTCTTAAAGGCTTGAAAGTAAACAAGCAGCCATCTAGCTCAGAAGCAACAAAACCCACATGGAAGAAGCACATCAGCTTGTGTGGCCACAAAGTGTCAAATAGATCAGTAATCACGCTTCAAGAACTAAAAATCATATCATTGCCTGCCCACCTTTCTGATATGACCACTGACAACAAATGTGTGCATAAGTAAATGTGGTGATATAAGCTGAAGGTGCCTGACTATCAAAGATATAGTGTCTGGAGTTTTAAAGACTTGAAAGTAAACAAGCTGCCATCTACCTCAGAAGCAGCAAAGCCTGGAAGAAGCATACCAGCCTAGGAGATGATGAGGTGTTGAAGGGTTTGGGTATCAAGCATCAAAGAACTAAAAATTTTATCATTATAAATGAGGGGAGTTCAGATTGGGGACCGAAGTCCATCAATAGGTTAAGTGACAGTTCCTTACTGAGAGGTTATAGGGAGGAGACGAGCCAGTCAAGGTGCAGGGCAGCAACAATGAAATATGCATCTTACCTCTAGTTCTCAAATGCTTCCTTCCTCCCACCTACTATCATGATCTCAATTCTACCTTACAAATCCAGCTAGACCAGGGAATGTGTATTGGAGCCAGAATCCGGGGTAATTCAGGACAGATGATCCTTTAAGGACCAGGGATGAGCATTGTGATGCCAGAAGGGTGGAGGGAAAGTGAAGTAGAAAGTAGAGGTACTGGGAGTGGGGAGGGAGGGGAAATATGGGTAGTTGGTACCAGGGGCTTAGGTAGAAGAAGGAGATTTTGAGAACGATGGTGGCAACAAATGTGCGAATATGTTCTGCATATAAGTGATATATGTATTGATCACAAAAGGTTTTGTATGAGTTCCCAATAAAAGATTCATTAAAAAAATGAAGTAGCGATACCATGAGGGTAGGGGAAAAAAGTTGGAATCAATCACAGTGATTGACATATAACATTCCCTACCTCCAGGAGAATGAACAACAGAAACATGGATGAAGGGAAACAGCAGATAGTGTAAGATATGAAAATAATAATAATTTATTGTTATGAGGGACAACGAAGGTAGGAGAGTGGGGGAGAGAGGGAAAAAAGAGGAGCTGATATCAAGAGTTCAAGTAGAAAGATAACGTTGTGAAAATGAGGATTGCAACATATGTATAAATGTGCCTGATACAATTGATGTGTGGATTGTTATAAACGCTGTAAGAACCCTAATAAAATGATTTATTTAAAAAAAAGACATGTAAAAAACAAGCAAGGGTATGTTTTTGAGAATGAGGAGGGCAAAGCAGAGACCCAAAGCTCACCTCTAGACAATGGAACCATCCCAATGGACAATGAGTCAACCAGGGTGCAGCAAAGCATCGATGAAGCACACCATATTCCTCTGGCTCCTTGAGGCTTCCTCACCTCCCACTCTCATGGCTGTTTCTTAATTCAGACTAGACCGGAGCATGTACATAGGTATAGATAAGAGATGGGAGCTCAGGACACATGGAATTCAGGAACGGATGCGTGTGTGTGTGTGTGTGTGTGTGTGTTATAAAATAGGGATACCAGAAGAGCAGGGGAAAGGGAGGAAAGAAAGAAAGAGGGAACCTATCACAATGGTCAACACATACACCCCTCTCCAGGTTCAAGAACGACAGAAAGCATGGGGGAAGTGAGGCGGCGGTTGGTGTGAGATATGAAAATAATAGTAATTTATAATCTATCAAGGGGGAATGAGGGTGGGTGAGAAAGGGAGGGATAAAAAAAGAAGCTGAAAGCTATTGCTCAATAGAAAGTAGAAAAGAATGTCTAGAAAAGTCTAGATAGAGATGTCTATATCTCAATAGAAATGTCTAGAAAAGAATGAAAGCAACATATATACAAATATGCTTGATGCACTCGATGTATGGAGTGCAGCCAGAGTTGCAAGAGCCCCCAATAAAATGATCTTTTAATGATCTTTTAATGATAATAAAAGTATCAACTTTATTTTTAATGTAATTTCCTTCAAAATCAAGACACATTTTTTAAATGATAATACCAAGCATTGAGTCCATCCCTAAAGAACTGAGGGGATCACCCTAGAACTCTAAAGATCACCAGAGGAAAAAAAGGAGAAAACTAAGATTCTAATACATGCCATGAACACACTATCAAATATATTGAAAAACAAAGAGAACAGAAGACAAAATAGATGACTGGGACTTCCTAACTATAAAACACTCAAGTGCATGAAACCATTTCATGAAAAGAATAAACAGAAACCCCACAGAGCAGAATTTTTTTTTGCAATGATAGATTAGGCAATAGAATAATGCTTAAAATCTCTGGAAAACCATAACATTTCAACATAAAAAACACAAATATCCTATTTAAAATGGTCAGATGACATGAATAGAGAGTTCACAGAAGTAAACAGGCAGTTATCCAGCAAACACATGAAGAAGTACTAGAAGTCACTAGCCTTTCTAGATGTGAATATCCAGAGGAGAGATAACAAGTCATGACAGCATTAATAGCAAAGTTAAAAAACAACAACCACAAAAAAAGAAAGCAAAAACCCTCCATAGAACAATAAATTTTGGAGAGGGTGAGGCTAGACTGGAACTCTCACACACAGCTGATGCCACTGTAAAACAGTACAGCCACTGTGAAAAGAGGCAAGGCACTTCCTCAAACAATTGAGACTAGAAATACCATGTAATTAGTCTGCTCCATTCTTATCAGTTGCTATTAAGTTACTTCTTACTTGAAGCAACCCTATGTAGAATAGCATGAAACACTCCCCAGTTCTACATGATCCTCACAATTCTTAGATTTGAACCTATTATTGCAGCCACTGTGGCATTTCATCTCATGGAGGGCTTTCCTCTTTCTCAAGGCCCTCTAACTTTATCACCCATAATGCCCTTTTCTAGAGACTCGTCTTTCCTGATAACATGTCCAAAGCTCTCTGGCTGTACTTTTACCAAGATAGATTCTTTGTTCTTTTAGTAGTCTATAGAACTCTCAATATTCAGTGCAAGTACCATAATTTGAATGCATAGATTATTCTTTGGTTGTCCTTATTCAATGGACAACTTTCACATGCATTTGAGGTGACTGAAAATACCATGGATGGCTTGGGTCAGATGCACCTTAATCTCCAAAGTAAACTCCTTGCTTTTTAACACTTTAAAAGATCTTTTATTTTAAATGATCTTTTTTTATTGATTTTTTTTTGGCGGAGGGCACCACTGCCTCTGGTGGTCATGGGCGCTACTCAGCACTGATCCTGAGAGGCGCAGGATTTGAACCGCCAAGCCCATGGGCCACAGTCCCGCACTCAACCACTTTCGCCACCGGGGCTCAGCCCCCAAAAATCTTGTGCAGTAGATTTACCCATTGCAATGTGTCTTTTGATCTCTTGCCTGCGATTTCCATGGATATGAATTATGGATCAAGCAAGATGAAATCTTTGGAATTAAGTAAGGTAAAATTTTTGTCAACTTCAACCTTACACCTCAAGCTTTGATACATACACACTATTGAATAATGGTTTTGTGAAGTAGATTTACCTAATGCATAGATTTACCTATGTTTTTTGATCTCCTAACTGCTACATCCATGAGCATTGATTGTGGATTGAAGTAAGAGAAAATCTTTGTCAACTCCAATCTTCGTCTTCAAACTTTGATACACACAATTGAATAATTGGAGACCATGGAAAACTTCATTCCATGGATGATTTTGGAAGGCTTGCTAAGTGAACTAAGTCCCTCACATAGGGACTCAGATTGTACAAGATCATTATTATATGGAAAAAATGAAGATAAAATTTTTCATTTCAAAAGAAACACACTTTCATGTTTACAAAGGGTGGGAGGGAAAGGAAGGAAAGGGTAGGTAGGAGACATGAAAGTCAAAGGGTGGAGGAAAAAATAATAAACTACGAGAGGGAAATAGGGGGAGAGGTGGACAGAACAGACCATTGAGAGATTGTACAGGTTGCTTAAGATGCTGAATACAAAACAAAAAGTGTCATATGAATTCTATCTAATTAGCAATAAAAAGTTAAAAATAACAAAAACCGAGAGTTCTGTGAATTTAGCAATGCCAGAACAGTCTTTTGCTAATTGAAAAAAAAATTAGTGTCCATTAAATTAAAAAGCATTAAGGCAAAATAACCCAGGAAGGTGACAAATCAGGACTGTACAATGAATTTTTAATCATATCCTCTTAAAGTTCAAAAATTGTCCTTGTTTGAAAGGAGAATTATCTTGATGAAAAGTCTTCTGGTGAAGCTTTCCTGGAGGTTTTTCTGCTAATACCTTGGCTAACTTCATCAAAACACTCTCAGAACAAGCATATTTTTTCACCCTTGTTTCTGCATGAAATTAGCATGCTCCCCAAACTCTTACCAAAATCTATATTTTTGACTAGCTCACTTTTGCTTTAACTGAACCACCTCCACCACTTGATAGTCATTGCTTTGATTATGCTTTGTCTCAGGATTACAATCCGGCAAAACCACTTTTCTTTCACATTTTTTTGTTTGTTTTTTTGGCATCACTGCCCTCTGGTGGTGGGAGTAGGAGGTCCAGTGGAGCCACTGCTGGAATTGAACCTCCATCCAGTGGGTTGCAGTCCTGCGCACAACCACTATGTCACTGGGGCTCAGCCCTTCTTTCACATTTTGTAACAATTTTTAAAAGAAATATTTTTTAAATTTGTTTGTTTGTTTTTTGGGGGGTATCACTGCCCTTTGGTGGGAGTAGGAGGCCCACACTTGCTCCTAGAGAGTTGCTGCTGGATTTGAACCACCAATCCAGTGGGCCGTAGTCTCGCACACAACCACTATACCACCGGGGCTCAGCCTCTTTAAATAAAAAAAAAAAATAGTTTTATTGGCATTTAGTTCACATAACATACAATTTAATAGCTCAGTCATAGTAATGAGAGTTGTGCAATCATCACCACAATAAATGAGAACATTGTCTTTTTTCTCATAGTCATTGTTGTTAACTCTTCATTTCTCCCCAAACTTCTCTGCCATGCCCCAAGGTAATATTAACCTAGTTTCTATCTCTATAGCTTTACCTATACTGGATTTCATATACAGAAAAGCTATAGAAAACAAAAATAAGAAACACAATAAGAAAATACAAAAAAGAGAAAAAACATAAACTAAGCAGAAAACATTAAAAACTGGAGTAGCTGGACTGAGCCCAGGTGGTGTAGTGGTTGTGCGCAGGACTGCGGCCCACTGGGACGGAGGTTCAATTCCAGCAGTGGGGCTGGGCCTCCTACTCCCACTGCCGGAGAGCAGTGATGCCAAAAACAAAAAAACAAAAAAACAAAACTGGAGTAGCTTTATATTGGTCAAAGATTTGCTCACTTTTGCAGCCAATCTATCTGTGTGAAATTATTTTGACATTTACAGTGCAGAAGTTTGCTCAACTTTTTTAATTCAGTCACTACTGTGTAAGGTGAACCAATTGAAATATCTCTAGTGTTTGTTATTGTTTTTGCTGTTGCTGGTCATTTTCAAATAAGATATGCAACAAAATAAATTATGTGCATGATTAACTGCTAAGGATTTCATCTCCAGTATGCTTTCCACTCTCTGTGAAATTCTTCCCCATTTGTAAACTGGATTTCTTTGAGGCATTATCTGCATAAATTTTCTGTAAAACTTCAATGACATTATCATTCTACCACTGAAGCTGATTGCTTGCAATTGTTTCTTCTCAGTTTTAGGGAGTGCCTCATCAACAAATGTAGGTCTCGAGATTTTCTCCCCTGCATGCGATATTGTGTGTCTCATCTTCCTGTCCTATATGTGGCAATTTTATGCTGCTATTCAGAAAGCTTTTCAGTGGTTAATTGCTCAGAAATAGAGACCCATTCTTCCTTCCTATGCGGTTCTGAGTCTGGAAGGTCTGTTGAAACCTGTTCATCATGGGTGACCCCGATGATTTTTGAAATACCAGTGTGGCATAGCTCCTATAATCACAGAAACACACACGCCACCACAGCAAAAGAAATTTTCAAGTTGGGAATTCATGAGGTAGACGTCTTTTATTTTTTAAACATTTTTTTTCCAAAATAGCTGTAGTTATAGCACGATAATTACCTTTCCATGTAAAATTTCATGTAAATAATTGAGTCTATGTTGCAATCAACTCAAAGACTGTGGCTCTGTGTCCGTTTATGAAAATACTGACTTGTGTTAAACTAACATATTAGTTTGAGAAAAAATGATGTCTATATGGAGTTATATAATTGATGAATACAATATATCTTTTCAGTTATTTATGTCACCAATTGTTTTCATTAGTGTTTGCAGTTTTAGTATATGAGTTCTATGTCTGTCTTGATTCTTTAATGATGTGGTTTTCTTTCATTATATGATATTCTTCTATGATGTGGTACTATTAATTGCTATATTTGCATGCTCATTTCCAGTTGATAGAAACACAATCACTTTTTCCTGTTTATATTTTTCCTTGCAATCTTGTTGAATTCATTTATTAGTTCTAGGAGTTTTGGGTAGAATTTTATGATTTTATAAATCAACAATCATTTCTTCTGCCAACAACTCCAACAAGAAACAGGACTTCATAAGCTATTTGCAATAAGAATAATCTTACTTCTTTCTTTCCAACCTGTGTATGCCTTTTATTGATTTTCTCTTGCCTCATTTCAGCGTCTCTATCTGCCAACATTGAATTAATTGAGTGGTTGTTATTGATTTCAAGGGAAGTACACTTTTCTTCCATCATTAAATATAGTCTTAGCCATAGGTATTTTGTTTTATTATTACTTTTACTTACCTTTTCTTACCTTGATGATTTATCCCTCTTTTTCTAATTTGCCGACAAAATTTTTATCATTAATATATGTCAAATTTTGGGCTGAGACCTGGTGGTGAAGGAATTGAGTACAGGACTGTGGCCCACAGGCTTGGCGGTTCAAATCTAGCAGCAGCTCTCCAGGAGCAAGAATGGGTAGCTAACATGACAACCAGAGGGCAGTGATGCCATCCCCCCCTTAAAAAAAGGAGTTAAATTTTGTCAAATGCTTTTCTATATGAATTGAGAGGTTCATCTGAGTTTTCTGTTTTATACTATGGGTACAATTTATTTATTTTTATATTTTTTGCCCCGCCCCACCTGGCCTGGGCTGGTACAATTTATTATATTGTTTAATTTTCTCATTTTGAATCAATCTTGCCTGGAAGTACAGTTATACTGCTCCTTACAGGCAAGAAAGGTGAGACTTCATCAAATGTCCTCAGGACATTTTGTTAGGAGGAACCAGTGCCTTGAGAAGGACATCATGCTTGGTAAAGTAGTAGAACAGCAAAAAAGAGAAAGACCTTCATTGCGATGGCTTGACACAGTGGCTGCATGGATGGGTTCAAACAGAAGAACCATCGTGTGGATGGGGCAGGACTTGACAGGGTTTTGTTCTGCCACACATAAGGTCATTATTAGTCAGTATTATGGCACCTAACAACAGCAACGGTTGTAAAACTACTGGGTTTATGTCTTTTTCTTTAGTTGATTTGAGTGTTTGTGAAGTTTAAGTGTAAATTGTTTTAAAAGTGGAGGCTTTAAAAAGTATTTGTTTTATATCATAAACACAGTGCTTTAAAATATATTTCTTTTCTCAGAGAAGGACCACATGGAAAGGATGACTATTCTTTAGTTCTTTAATATTTTTTCCCCTTACTTTCATGGTCTTAGTTTTGCCTCTTTAGTCCTGTGAGGCATGTGTAAGTTCATTTGTTTAATTAAGGTGGTTTGATGAGTGAAATCCAAGTAGATAAGCACTTCAGAAATAGAAATAGGAATAATGATTCCCTGAGAGCATGGAAAAGGGGGGTGAACAAAGGGGGGAAATGATAGCTGTATGATTATTCCTGGGGGATAGGGAGGGGCTAAAAAGGAGCTAACATCAAACTGTTCATAAGAAAGAAAATTTTTTTTAAATGTTTGGAAAATGGTGGTGGCAGCAATTGTACAATTATGCTTGATCTTACTCAGTGGATCTCAACCTGTGGGTCAGGACCCCTTTAGGGGTCAAATGACCCTTTCACAGGAGTCATAACAGTAGCAAAATTACAGTTATGTAGCAGCAACGAAAATAATTTTATGGTTGGGGATGGGTCACCACAACTTGAGAACTGTATTACAGGGTCATGGGCATTAGGAAGGTTGAGAACCACTGGTCTAATTGTACTATGAATTATTGTAATATCAGTAAGAGCTCTCAAGAAAATGGAAAAAAACCTCAGCAAGTAAAATATGCGTATGTACATATATATCCTATGCTTCAGTTATCAGAAATACTCAGGAGTCACTTTTTGTTCATTTTCTTTCTCTTGGTTCTCAGTGTTACATTATCTTGTTTCCTTGAGTAACTGAATAATTTTTACTGTGCCACTCAAGGCCCTTGAAATTTATTTGCTCAGGTTTTCAAAGGCCTCAGATGAAGAGCTATCCTCCAGAGATGATTTGAATTTGCTTCTCCAGCTACCTGGGTATACTACAGTCAAATTGACATTTTAGGGACCACTCATTGCACAGCGTTGAGCAATTTCCTTTTGTGTCAGAATTAGGCTTACAACCAGTTAAAGATGAGAATTTTTGACATCTTATTGTCTCCACCATTATTTCCTCTTTCCCACTTTTTTCCTTTTAGCATGCAGGGATATTTATAAGTATGGATCCTTTCCCCTGTGGATAACTCTCTCTCTCTCTCTCTCTCTCTCTCTCTCTCTCTCTCTCTCTCTCTCTCTGTGTGTGTGTGTAAGGGGGTTTCCTTTATTGAAGTCCACAGTTTGAGAATTTTCAACTTGTGTCATTATCATTAGAGTCCATCTAAACACAGCTCAGTTTTGAAGGCATTTTCTGCTGATGGTCAAATGCCCTCAGGGATCTGGTGGCATGCACCTCCACTGACATCTCTCTGAATTCTTGCTTTTTCCTCTGTTTAAAGCACTACCCTACTTCACTCTCCTTACTCTTTGCTACCGCCTTGAAGATGTTTTAAAACTGTATTAGCTAGCATTGTGTCTTCAGCAGATTTACTTCAAATAACCCAGATTGCCATTACTAGAAACAGATGTGCTCCAATCTATTTTCAAATTGGGCTTTGATTACTCTTTTGAACTTTTATATACTGATCACTGACCACAATTTTTCTACTACCTCCCTCTAATCATGGTCACCCCACCCCACACACAAAATATAGCAGTTTTCTTCAAAACACTGTAAACTTGGGATTTTTAAAGGCAAAATTTAAGCCAGTGTCTTCTTTTCTGTTGCTTCAGAGACCTACAGGCAAGAGATTGAAGATAGCCACAAGAATCTGCTCCATTTGACTGGTTCTGTCCATGGGTCAGGAGACGAGGAGAAAGATGCTAAGATCCTAACATTATTTAGCTGGTTCGGTTTAGGGCTGTGATATGTAGGATTTTGAATGGCTCCTTCATATTCCCACATCACTCCTGCTCACTAGATTTTACTCTATCAGGGACCTGCCTCTTCTTCATTGCTGGCTTCAACTTGTATCCTTCTTTTTCCTATCTAACTTGTCTCATAATCTGCTAACACTCTTTCCTTTCAAATTGCCTAGCAATTTTATTATTATCATTATTATTATTTGGGGGCATCACTGCCCTCTGGTGGTGGGAGTAGGAAGCCCAGCCTTTGCTCCGTGGAGCTGGAATTGAACCTCCATCCCAGTGGGCCACAGTCCAGCACACAACCACTACGCCACCAGGGCTCAGCCCTGCCTAGTAATTTAGTGCTTCTCTTTCCAATGGATTAGGAATCTATAAATTAAAAAGAAAAAAAACCGAGTTTTTCCTACTCTCTTCTTGATCTAACCACGTCAAGTCAGAAACAATGGCATTTATTGAGCACTTAGAATAAGAAAAACTTACTCATCTCTCATATGTGAGTATTTTGATGTGTAGTATTTCAGTTACTGTCATTTTCTTGTCCCTACAAAGTGTTTTTCTTCATTAGAAAACAATCACTCACTACTACTTAGTCCATTTTGACTCACAATCACCCTGTAGGACAGGGGAGATCTGCCCATTGGGTCATGGGAGAAGAAAGTCTCATCCGCTGGTTTTGAACTGCTGAGCTTTCAGTGAGCAACCCATTATAACCATCATTTCGTCTGGTTTCCTTGGCACAGATGAAGAAACTGTCACTCCATGATGTTAATTATTCAAGATCATACAAGTTATTTGTGGCAGAGTTCACCTTAGATTTATAGAAAAGTGTCAAAATAGTGTACAGACACAAACTAGATAACAGACACATACTAACTTGGTTGATGGAAAATACAAAACACAACAATGAGGAGGTTAGTACAGTCTGACCATGGCACAGAAAGACACCAAGAACTATGCAAACATAAAAGGCTACAGCAGTAAATACTGTTGCACTCCTACTCCTTCAGTAACAGTAATAAGAAATAAGGATTTATGAGCAGATATAGAGGTAAATGCTTTAAGTTGAACAGATGTGCAGCAGCATAATGGAAGTACACTTATCAGCATATGTGGGCTTGGCAGAGGATATTCCTCCTTCTGTATTTATATGTTTTGCAAATATATCCAGGTATATGTGCAAGATTTTCAAAAACTTTATGGACAATATGCATTATTAAAAATAAACAACTATGGATGGATTTCAAAAATATATTCATACCAAAATATGTTGTACTTTTATTATAATATTTCTGAGCAGGATCTAATTGAGACACCAGGAGGGATAAGATACCAGTTTGAAAAAAGGCTTCTAGGAGAACAGCATGGTTTAAAGCAAGAATTAAAATCAAAATTAAGGTGAAGCTTGGGGGGAAGAATGGTGAAATTATTAATGCTTTGCAAAATAGTTTATGGAGACAATGCCATGAAAAACCAGCAGTTTACAAATTGATTATTCGCTTTTAAAAAGGACAGGCCAATGCTGAAGATGAAGTCAGAAGTGGCAGACCATCTACATCCAATTGTGAGAAAGCAATTAATTTTATCCATGCCTTAATTGAAGAGGACAGAGGATTAACAGCAAAAATAATAGTTAATATCATAAACATCTCAATTTTTTTCAGCTTAAACAATTTTGACTGAAAAATTAAAGTCAAGTAATTTTCCATTTGATGAGTGCCAAAGCTGTTGCACTTAATTGCAGACAAGAGCAGAGCTATCAATGGAGATTTTAAACCAATGAAATCAAGATCCTGAAGAATTTCTTGTAATAATTGTAACAGGTGATGAAACATGCTTTCACATTATTATCAGAAGAAGAAAAACCAATCTAAACAATGCCTACAAAGATATAGAAATGATTCCATCAAGGCAAAAGTGAACTTTGTTTGCCAGAAACAAAAGTCATGGCAGAAGCTTTTTGACATATGGCTTTTTAGAGGGCCAATGAGTAAAACACCTGCTTATTCTGAGAATGCTTTGAGAAAGTTAGCTAAAGCCTTAAAAGGAAATTGCCTAGGAAAACGTCACCAGACAGGTCTTCTCCACCATGACAATGCTCCTAATCTTATCAAGGGCAATTTTTCAAGAGTTTCAGTAGGAAATCATTTAGCTTCCATTTACTATCCTGATCTGGTTCCTGCTTATTATTTTTGCTTCTTAATCTTAAAAAAATCATTAATGGGCACACTGCTGGGTTTTGTCAACTTGACTGGGCGAGGATGCTCAGAGGTTTGGTAATTAAGCCCTAGTACTCCCCAATGGCATGACTTAACTGGATGCAACCAGTTCCATAATGTGATCTATTGTGAGCAACCAAGAAATTGTAAAAAGACTAAGATATTGTACAATCAATTTACTTAGGCCACAGTTTTGATCCTATTGGTGTAGCCTATTTCCTTAAAGTGAACACTGTAGGAGAACTTGCTTGCCTTTTGTTCTGAATCTGGTCCTGTTTCTGTATCATCTACCTCTGGCTCACTAGACTTGAGCCATAGCACCTGGTAATCTTGAGAGTCATCAGTAGACCTCTCACCTGACCTACCTAGTTGGAGTTTATTCACTTTTCAAATTATTGATTATGACTGATGATATTGAACTTTTCTATTCTCTCTTTCCACAGATATAGTAAATTTGATTACTGCATATTCTATTTGGAGAAGTCCACATGAATAGTTGTTGTTTTGCTATTATAAAAGATATTTGCCAAGAAGAAGTTGCTGGTCTTACAAAATTTTATCATGGGATCACCAGCTTCATTTAGGTCTCCAAAGCTACAGCATGAGGAAATTACTGAACAATATCATTAATATCACATGCAAGCAAAATTTTCCCAAAGATCATTCAACAATGGTTGCCGCATTAAATTAACAGAAAGCTGCCAGAAATTCAATGCATTTTTAGAAAAGGACATAAAACAGGAGATATTATTGCTGATGCCAGACAACTCTTGGCTGAAAGCAGGAAATTCGAGAAAAATATTTACTTGTGTTTTATTGATTATATAAAGACATTCAACTAGGTGGATTACAATCAACTATAGGTAGCATTTGGAAAAACAGGAATTCCAAAACACTGAGTTGTACTCATGGAAAAATTATACATAAATTAAGAGGCAGTTATTTGAACAGAACAAGATGATGTTGCAAGTTTAAAAAACTGAAAAGGCAGTGTTGTATTCTTTCACCATTCTTATTCAATTTGTATACCAGACTTATTCAATCAGAGAAGCTGGACTGTATGAAAAAGGTGCTGCATCAGACTTGGAGGAAGGCTTATTAATGATATTTGACATACAAAGCATCCAGCCTTGCTTATTGAAAGTAAAGAGATCTTGAAACATTTGCTGAAACAGATTTCAATGTGGATTACAACTGAATGAAAAGAAAATCAAAATCCCAACAACTAGACTGATAGGTAACATGATAAGTGGAGAAAAACTTGAAGGTGTCAACTTTGCTTGAATCTACATTCAATACTTATGGAAGCAACCATCAAAAAAATCAAATGACACA
>PVJH01017360.1:0-47981 GCA_004026705.1 Nesogale talazaci | reverse complement strand
AAAGGCAAAGTAATTAAATTACCTGACTGAGTTTAACCAGGTAGGGGAACTAAGAGTTTGTCATGGCCGGTCAGATGTTGGAGCTTTTTTTTTTATGGGAGAGTTTTTTTTTTATTAAATCATTTTATTGAGGGTTCATACATTGCTTTTCATAATACATAAATAAACATACTTGCCAGGCACCTTCACATGTCTGCTGCTATTATCATTCTCCAGTCATCTGCCTTTTCCCTTGAGCCCCTAGTATCTGCTTTTCCATCCCTTCCCCTCTTGCCCTGCTCTCTCCTTCCCATCAACCCAAAGCCCACATGGAAGAAGCACACCAGCATGTGTGATTAAGAGGGGCCAAAGGGAGCAGGTATCGAGCATCAAAGAACAAGAATCACATTATTATGAATGAGGGGGAGAGCAGGGAGGGAACCTAAGGTCCACTGGTGGGTAATTGGTCACCCCTTTACAGGGGAGTCATGAGGAAGAGACAGACCAGTCAAGGTGCAGCCAGGCAGTGATGATGCTTACGAGTTCCCTCTAGTTCCTGAAGGCTTCCTCCCTGCCAACCATCATGGTCCCAACTCTACCTTACAAATCCAGATGGACTGGAGAAGGTATACTGGTGGAGAGGGGAGCTGGAGATATGGGGAGACCAGGATGGATGAACTCCTTCGGGCCAGTGGTCAGATGCTCAAACTTTTAAAGAGAATTCTGTTACAGAGAAGCTGCTCATGGTCTGCATTCAATGCCAAGCTGGGCATCACATGGTGCATTGTATGGATATTGGATATTTTCTTTTCTTTTCCTTCTTTCCAAAATCAATATGTGGCTGCCTTCTTGCCCTTCCTTTCCCTCTTATCTCTGTCATCAATAAAGACTTTCTTTTAGCATGAAAATGTTTTCTTGATTTTTTTAAACTCATAGTCCTTGTGTCCAAGATTTTGGGATCAACTAACTTCAGTCAGTCTAGGTTAGGTATTGTAAGTGGAGTTCTTCTGTGTGTTTTAATTTATAATCAAAAACCTCTTGCAAGTCTAAGCTAGATATGGGCAGGGATAACTGTACTGCAGAGAAAGCTGTGTTCAAGGCAATCACGCCTATCTTTTTTTTTTTTTTTGGCAGCACACGTACAAATGGTCTTAATTCAGATCCTTACGGATGGAAAAGGAGGCACACACACAACACACACACACATCAAAGAACAAGTTTGGAAAGCGTGATAGGTTTCTTATGCCAACATGACATCTGGGTGGAATGTAGACCATCCATGAGGTTACAGCTTGATAACTTCCTTTGGAGGTGCAACGGAGATAGATGGCTCTTTGGAAGTTGGCCCCCCTCTCTCGCTGCCTTTAACCTTCATGCAGGGCGCCACTCTGATATCCACCAGAGTCCTAAAGATGGGCCCACTACCACTGGATCCACCAGACTTTGCACCTCCAACTGGTGATAATACTGCATTCTGCATCATTGTTTGAACTCTGTGAGTCTGAAGAAGGACTTACGGACTAATGTTCGACTTATGGACTTGATCTGGGCTGGAAAGTTTGCTTGATATATAACTATTTTCCTTGATATGAAGTTTTCTCTTATACATATACGAGGATCACTGGATGTGTTTCTCTCATCAACACAGTCTAACAGAGAATATGACAAGCTGAAATAAACAGAGGTGGAAGATGTTTTCAGACTAGCCTATTCTAGGAGAGAGAAAATGAGCGCGACTTTGAGGTTTGAAAAGTGCCACTGGGTCTTCCTTTTTTGCCCTGTTTAGTTTCAGATTAGATCTGTTTTGAAGCATGATTTGAAGAAGGGCTGGCATCTTTAGCAGTCAAAACAAAGGGAACTGGTAGAGAAAAAAAGACTTAGAAAATGTGGATTTCCAAGGCAGAATTCTGCCACCACGCTCCACTTCTGTCTTGTGCCTGACCTTGCTGTCTAGAGGGTGAGAATGGTCATCCTCAGAGAAGCCTTCTCTTCAAAAGAAACCCTTCTGCAGGCTTTCAGAGAGGAAAGTTGCTTTTGCACCTCTATATTGTTACTTTTAATTTAAAAATGATTTATAGCCTCATTCTTCCGACCATTAAGAATAGGATTCCATTAGAGGCCATAAAGTTGAAAACTGTAAAACTAATTTCCCTTACCCACCTACTCAACGGTGTGTCCTTTCTCACAGGTTCCCAGTTCCATGTCCATCCCCCGTTGCCATGTGACAAGCTGGCTCTCTTCCCACTCACCCAGCAATGCACGCTAAAACATATACCCTTTCTTTTCATGTTGTCAGTTCCACCCCTATTTTCTACCCCATCTAAGGACATCTTATTCAATATTCTTCGTTGTATTCCTACCCAGACCTAGATACATATGCCCATCCCATCTCAGAGTTCTCAGCCGTCATTCTGAGGTCTGTCTCAGCATTACAAAAAGGGGTCGCAACCTCGGTTTCAGGCACATAAGCATTAAGACTCCAAGCTAGATGTCATGGTGGACATCTGACCAACAGATATGGTTTGTGAATCAGTGACACTCAGGATTTTTTGTTTTGTTTTTAAGATGACTTGCTAACACTGAAAGTAAGAAGGTTCACATGTAAATTCAGATCCCTTAGTATTTGTTGACAAAAGGTTAGCTGGGGGCCATTATTCTTCCCAAAAGGAGTGGTCTGGGGCTGAGGGGCTCAGTCTCTCTTCGTAGGGGACTTCTACTGCTCAATTCTTGGCCCTGCCCACACAGCTGACTTGCTTCTAATTTGGGGGAGGTGCCAGGTATCCTTGCTTTAAAAAGAGGCCCCTACACTTTGCCTTTCCAGACACATTTCCCTGCGTATTTGCTTATCTTAGCGTATGCTAATCTCTGTCTGGATGCCCCTTTCTACCTAGCCTGTCCTGGGAATGGCTGTCTTTCTCTCAAAACTCAGTTCTTATCACCCTTATTAAGGTGCCCCTGAATTCCCTCATAACATTCCATCAGAGCCAGTAAAATGGAATAGAACTCAGATCTTCCTTGTTTGATGCCTCTTTAGCATTTTTTTTCTGTATTTCTTATAATTCTGCAGTTAAGAAAAGAAATATAAGTAAAACATTCAAATACTATTTTAAATTTAGAACACAGGAGGATTCTCTGTTTTCTAGGAGTGATTGCGCACTTTTGAGCTTTTGAAGGTTTTAAAATGTCTTTATTTTCTTATTCTTATGGTGCTTTGTATGAACATTAACTTTTAGGCTGAAGCATATTGCTCTTTTTTTTTTCTAGTAGTGTTAGTGATCATAAATATGCTCACATTTCCATTCCCTTGTATGTGATCTATTTATTCTTTCTAGACTTTGGAGGGGCTGCATTTTTAAATCACATTGGTTTGAAATTTTACAGTTCTTTTAAATCTGTAACTTTGAATTATCTTGGGGCGGGAACTCAGGAAATTCTTCAAATCAAAGATTTATGCCCTTTAATTCTGAGAAATTATTTTCAAATTATTTTGATCATTATCTATTCTTATCCTCTCCCTTTTTCTTCTGAATTATCTCTAGAAGAATTTAAAATTTTCAGCAAATTATAGTGTTGATTTCCAAAAGCTCTTTAATCTTCTCTGTATATTCATTTTTTAAATAGCATCCCATTCTTGTATCAAAGATACATCATCTTCTCAGTTATCTCAGGAAATCAGTGAGCGTTTCTGAAAGTAGTTTCTTTCCTTAAATTATCCCTTCCCTCACATTCTGTGTTCTGTTTAACTTCGTATTTTCTTCCCCAGTTTATGACATCATAGACATCTAGGGATCTTTAAGGGTGTTTCACCCTTAACAAGGGGGAAATATTAAGTCTAATTGGCAAGTATGTATCTGGGGGAATAATTTCTTGAAAAACAGTTTTTCTTTTTAAAGGTGAGCTGGTTATAGTCTTACTATTTTTCTGAATCTTCAGATATGGAGGGATTTTAATATGTGTCATACCAAAGTCAGTGCTTGTTGATTTCCCTTAAACCGAAAGTGTTTTCTCAGATTTAACTTCTGTTATATCTGAGTCTCTGGATGGCATATCCCTTTAGCCTCAGAAACCCCCCCCATATATTTTCTATGCTTTCTCTCTCTTTTTTTACTCTTGGCTTGAGAGTCAGTAGGTTTTATTTTTCTGTATATCTTTTAGGAACCTTTAAAAGTATACACATTGCTGATAAATTCTTTCTACTCAGTTTTGATTACTTATACTTACAGATAAATGAAATGAGACAGTTGTTTCTAATTCTTTTAATGGGTCCTCATATATCGCTACTCCCATTATTGTTACTGAGGGGTTAATCTGTCCTGCATTCCCTGTGTCGAGACCTCTTATCTGTATCAGTGTATGTACATGCTCTGGTCCAGCCAGATCTGTAAGGTCCGGTTAGGGTCATCATGGTGGGAGAGCAGTTGGAAATATTAAAGAACTAGAAGAAAGTTGTATGTTTTGTCAGCCCTATACTGCACCCCGAGTAGCTCATCTATTCCTTGTGACCCTTTTGTCAGAGGATGTCCAATTGTCTACAGATGCGCTTTGGGTTTCCACTCTAATCTACCCCTCCTTCATGTTGCTATGATTCTTTGTTGCCTGTTACCTGATGCCACTGGCATCTCATGATCACACAGGCTGAAGTGCTTCTTTTATGTGAGCTTTTAGTGTCTAAGATAGATGATCACTTGTTTATCTCCAAGTCTTTAAGACTCCAGATGCTATGTCCTTTGGTAGCCGGGCACCATCAACTTTCTTCCCCACATTTATTTATGCACCCATTTTGTCTTCAACGATGATGTTGGGAAGGTTTTTCTTCTATGTGGGATTTGTTGCATCTGCTAGATGGCCACATGTGTAACCTCAAGCACTCTCAGTTTTCTTCATCATGTGCTTATTCACCCATTTTTGTCATCCGTGAGCATGTCAGGAAGGTGAGCATCACAGATTGCCAGGTTATTAGAACAAAGTGTTCTTGCATTGAGAGAGTACTTGAGTCGAGGCCTAGTGAAAGCTACCTTCAAAGTTGTTGTTTTTGATCTTTTTAAGTGACAAAGGGCCTCTTCATTTGCAAGACA
This sequence comes from Nesogale talazaci, assembly GCA_004026705.1. Lineage (NCBI taxonomy): Eukaryota > Metazoa > Chordata > Mammalia > Afrosoricida > Tenrecidae > Nesogale > Nesogale talazaci. The sequence goes on along the minus strand of PVJH01017360.1, from coordinate 42,927 downwards.
CTCTTCAGTGATACACACTGCTCTTCAATACTTTTTTGTTGTCATGCTTATGTTTTTGTGGAACATAGTAAAAAAGTAGAGACTGGTAAGGCTAGAAAAAGAAGACTGAGCTGTTTTTTTTGGCTGCAGTAAAAGTTGGTAAAAGACCAGGGACATAATATTATCATAATATATAAGTGCATTTGCAAAAATAGGAAGAAATATAATCTAGACAACTCGATCTGGATGACTTGGCAAGATACAGGCCTAGAACTCAGAGAATATCAAGAAATAGATGTTGAGCTATTATCTTAAATCACTTTCTCCAATACCTGTGGGGTGTTTTGGTTTATTTTTAATGATAGTAAGTGGCAAACAATTGAGTTGGAAATAACTGACAAACACCCAATGTCCTGGCATTTAGTGTGGTTTGGTGGGAGACATATATGCCTTCATCATCATGGAGTTGATCACTTGAGTGAGGTTTTTGAGTAACAGGAGAGGATGACTGCCTATTTAAGAAAGCGACATTAGTGCTCAATATAGAAATTAAGTAGAAATCTCCTAGACAGAGAGAAAAGCACATGACCATTCCAGCTCATCTTTCACAAGATCACTTTTTTACCAATAGAGGACAAACTCAAGCAAAAGAAAGGAGACAAGAGAGAAGAGATGGAAGAAGGAGATTAAGAAGTAATAATACCATTCAATCATGTATGAAAGTTTTGACTTACATAGATGTTTCCTAGCTTCAGGCTTCACTCAAAGAATACCAACAGTAATTTAAGACAAGTGTGGAGTTATTGCTGGGCTACATTATGCACTCTATGGTGCTCTTAACTTCACTGAAATGCTCTCCCAAAGAAACCCAGTGACTGGCTGATGGGAACCTTCCCTGGATGACTTGTCACATGCTCTTATTTATTCTACACCTTATTGTGTTAAGCAACTCCAGTTGGGACCATCCAGTCTTGCTTTCAATTCACTCTTGATTTAAAGCCAAATGGTTTCATTGAACAGAGCTGTTATTCTAACAAAGATATAGTACTGTGTCTGTGTGTCCTGAATCTTCCAAAGAAACAATGACGTAACACTGGGGTTTGAATTGTGACTCTACTGAAAAACTGTGATTACTCTGTTTGAGAGAAAATGGTGTTTCTCATAGCACTTCCCCCCACAACAGTTCCTTCTATCAGAGCCCTCTATTTGCATTTTAGAGCCATTTTCTCTTGGATTAGCAGCCTGAACTGAGTGAGAGAAAGGGCAGAGGCAACAGAATCATCCTTCCAAAAGCAGCGTGTTAATGCAGTACAACTCCTTCCCTCTTCCCACCCCCTGGTTGAAAGACATCGCTGCCGGATTGAGATTTATGCTGTGGGAGTGAAGCATGAGGGGTTTCCAAAGCACTTGCTAAAATGCTGAAACCAAATGCTTTTCAATGAAAAGTACATTGTTGCTCTTGTTTAAGTGCCATTCATAGGCAATAAGCAAATTACCACAGGATGAATACATTTGGTTCCTGATTCCCAGTTTGTAGAAAGACTGTTAGAATATAAAACAATAAGCGTCAGTAACTGATCCACTGGGAAATTCCGTTGCTCAATAAAACACATAAAAATGTTGTAGTTATTTCAGCAAAGCTATGTTTGCAGGCTGAGATACTACTGAGCTGGGCAGGCAAGGATAATACCTTGTAATTAGATGAATTCACCAAGAGATTTTAATTGGCATGAGATTCTTGGTGTTTGCCTCATGGCGTCACACTATTTCCTATTTCTGTTGGTTCCACAAGATAAGTTCTCCTTAGCTGCCATAGCAGGTCTCCCAGGACCCTGGAGTGGTGTTACCAGTGTCGCAGTTTAGGGAGATCACACCTTTGGAGGTTCTTATAACAAAAAAGTCCAAGATGTTGTTCGCTCAGGCAAGTCAAAATGAAAACAGTTCAGGCAATTTCAGTTTTCCCTAGACTTCAAAGGCCTTTGTTACACTTGGAGCAGTTCCCCTGGGCATTGAAAGAACATGATGAACTAAGTGGTGATATGAGAGTCCTCTTGTGGCAAAGGGTGTGTTAAGTGTGTTGCTTTGAAAATATGCTCCTGTAAGTTAAAAAGTGAGCCTACTCAGGTAACATTTCCAAAGTTATCAAATAAAACCCTGGGAAAAACACAGACAAAAGCAGGCTGCTGGGTGTCTGGGTGACACCCAGGCTTGTGGGTTGCAACTGGAAATTCTGCCAAACTTCCTGTGTTGTTAATATTACTTGCTATTGTTGTTTATGCCAGTGGTCCAGGCTCTCCCAGGTCAATGCTTGCTGAAAATCCTAACTATTACATTTTTTTCAGGGAGTCTTAAGAGTGGGACCCCTTAAGATGCTTACAGAACTTAAATTTGGAAAAAAAATGATGGGAGGACAAAGACTTTGGACAGGTATGAATAGCAGAGGGCTGAGTATTGGTAAGAATATTTTGACAACATTGGTGTGCTAGTCTGGGTACATTAGAGAAACACATCCACAGAAACTCATATGTATAAGAGAGAGTTCTATATAAAGGGCAAGTGCCCATCAAGAAAACACCCCAACCCAGTTGTATCAGTCCGGGTAGACTAGAGGAACAAATTTCATAGGCACACATATAGATATAAGGAAAAGATTTATATACAAGAGGAACAGGACATTGAGCCCAGTCCAGTTCAAAGTCATAAGTCCGATATTAACCCATGTGCCTGAAATCAGTCTATAGTCTCCTTCTGATTCATGAAGTCATAGGTGAGTGGATACAGAATCCCAATGCTGACAGGGGTCTCCCCACGGGTCCTCGCTTCCAGGGCTCAGGGTTCATCAACAGCAGAAGCAACTCATCACTGGCAGTGGTCTCCATCTGGCTGCCCAGCTTCAGAGGTCTGGCTCCATCAGGGCAAAGCTGTGTGGTCTCTCCGCTGGCTCCTCCAGCTTCTCGGACGCTGCCATCTTGTCTTGTCCGTGATTAATCATCTCTGAGACTAACTCCAACAAGTGGGGAAGATAGCTTCTCATCTTCACGAGGGAAATATCGTGAGATTTCCCAGAAGTCTCAGGAGAAAGTCATGCCCACATAGAGGCCTCATTGGCTGCTCAATGGCTCTCTCCAGATTAACAGGCTAGACTCCACCCCTACATTTCAATCATAAAATTAGCATAAGCACATGACTGCCACACCAGTGCTGCCCAAGGTCACAAGTCCAACATTAGCCCGTATGTCCGACACTAATCCACAAAGTCCTCCTCCAGCTCCTGAAACACACACAGTGATGTTGACTGCAGGAGGAAAACCGAATCTGTGAGTTTGTAAGCATCTCAGCCCTGGCAGGGGTTTCCACGTGGCTGCTCCATCACCCAAGGCTACACCAAGGTAGGTTCATGTGGCTTCTCCTTAGGGATGTCTCATAAGAAGTGAGTCTTGCCAGCTGAAGGGAACTGGCTAAGGCAGCTGCACCTGGCTCCGACCATCAGCTAGCAAGGTATCTGAGAACTAGAAAGGTGAGTTTTCCCCAGCCACTTATCTCTCCGCCCTTCAATTAACTCCACATGTGTTTATGTGCAAGCTTGTCACAATAAAACTTAACTATCTCACTTGGCAACAGAAGGTTCTGTTCATCTTCCTATCCACCTCCCACCTTCCTCAGAAGTACTTTATTTGGTTAAGTTCTTGACTGAGGGAAGCACAAAAAATTTACTATGTGAGATAGTTAAGGTTTATTTTGCCAATCTGGCTGATAAACATGTGTGGGGTGAGTTGCAGGGCAGAGAGATACATGATTTGGTGAACCTGAACTTTCTAGTTCTTGGGTCTCTTGCTTTCTGATGGTTGGATGAGGGTGTGCTTGCCTCAGCCAGTTCCCTGCCTCAGCTGGCAAGGCTGACTTCCTGTGAGATATCCCCGAGGTGTAGCCACATGGATCTACCTTGATGCAGTGCTGGGTGCTGGATCACCGATGGAAAGACCCCTGCCAGTGCTGAGATCCTTCCATGCTCACTGATTTGGCTTTCCTCCTGTAGCCGGCATCATTGCATGTGTTTTGTGAGTTTAAGGAGGACTTTGTGAATTGGTGTCAGAAAAATGGGCTAATGTCAGACTTGTGGGCTTGGTCCACGCTGGGTTGGGATGCCTTCTTAATGTACACTTACCCTTTATATAAAACTCTCTATTATACATCTGAGTTCCTATGGCTATAGTTCCCTAGCTTAATCAGATTGATACATCACAGATGAGTAGAGAATTTTGAATGTATATAAGGGAGATAGATATATTCCTTGGGGACTGGAATAAAGTATCCTACAGTTGTCAAAGCAACTCTCAATGGAGGTCTGAAGCAGTCTATCTCTCTAGCATGGCTTGTGGAGTAGAAGTACTTGAGATTATTAAGAGGGATTTCCTCTCTCTCTTGTTTAGAGTCCACTGAATGCACCCCTGCTGGAGCAGTGGGTGAACTGTTGTGATGCTCTTTACAGATCATCCATTAAAATCAAAGAACTGCACCTTGGGAGAAAGATGGGGTTTTCTGTTCCTGTAAATAGTTACGGTTCAGGAAATCCCAGGGAGCCATTTTTCCTATATGGTTACTATGAACCAGAATGAATTTGATTTTCTCTCATATTGGTGCAATCTAGCTTGTCTGCGTAAACACGTCCAAGAGGCGAGTTATAAACCAACATATCAATAGAGCCTTTTTAAAAAGTACAGTCTTTTAAAGAAGGAAACCTTTCAGCCCTGAAAATCCTATGAAGCTACTTTTTTATTTCTTAAAATAAGACACCATAGTGGAGTCAGACATATTCCTTTTAGCTTAAGGTAACATAGCTACTTTAGACAAAAGTGTGAGTACCTTGAATGTCCTCCTTGATTTTTGTTCATCACATGGGGATTATGAGTGGCACATAGTGGAGTGATGTGAACTTTGATCAAGTCCTCTTAAGAAATGCTTATGGAAGACGGTTGAAAAATAAACTGATAAACTCCATCTTTGTTATATTCATTTTGAGTTGAGTTCACTTCAACACAGTTTATAGGTGAATTTTAGAAAGCATTTGGACAATCTGAGGTAAATATGTTGCTGTTTCTTTTACACAATGAGGATAGCTTGGATGGAATTCCTAGAAAGTCACCAGGCAAGTTAGAATAACAAAGGGCAAAATCATAAGCTCTTATAGTACTTGAACAAAACAGTTTAACACTGAAATGACAACCAGAGAACGATGGGACATTTTACCTACTCTGAATAAATTAGACGCGGTCAAGAAATTAAAATGGTTTATGCTCAAAGTCATTATGCAGAGGAATTGACTTTGAGAGTGCACATTGTTGTTCTTGTTTTTAGGTGCTGTTGAATTGCTTCCCACTTATTGGGACCCTATCTATACATAACAGAGCCAAACATGGCCAACTCCTTCACGATCTACTCCATCCGTCCTTGTCATGTTTGAGCCCACTGTCACAGCTGCTGTATCAATTCATCTCATCAAAGGTCTTTCTCTTTTTCATTGGCCTTCTACTTTACCAAGCATGATGTCCTTTCCAAGGGATGGGTCTCTCTTGATTACATATACAAAGCAGAGGAGACAGAGTCTTGCCACTCTCACTTCTAAGGAGCATTCTGGCATACTTCTTACAATACAGACCCATTTTTTGTTTGGCCAGTGCTTGATACTTGCAATATTCTTTAATAGCATCATAATTAACTGGGTTGATTCTTCTTCAGTCTTTCCCACTCATTGTTGTACTTCTGCATTCCTAAAATGCTGTGGCTTTTCTGATGATTTGTCTTACTCCCACCGGAGTGGCTTGTGTGTTACTATGATGTTCAAAGCTATGTCAATGGTATTTCAAGTACCAGCAGGACTCAACAGATGAACATCTTTTAACAAAGCTTCCAGAATTAGAACAAACCTCTAAGAAGGATTTCACTGTTCAATTTCTGAGGAATTGGGCACAGAAAACCATATGAGATTTAATTGCGAGATTCTGGTTTTCAGAAAGATATGGAAGAGAGTGAAAGTCCAAAATACATTTGAGAGATGCACATAGGGAATAGACCTCCTGCAATTCTCCTCTAAGCATAACAGAGGGTTAGGAATAAACTGTTTACCAAAGAGAGCATATTGGGAAGTTGATTAGAGTACATCAAAATGATAAGCCTGACTTCAACAGTTAAAACCCTACCACTTGATCTCCTCTCGGACACATTTTGGGCTAAATCTGGTTCTCATTATTATGTTTTTTTTTTTTTCATATTGGGGTTTTCTCTGATGTTTATTGACATTGGATCTTTCTATGTTTGTCGGTCTTTGGGTATATGAATCTAAGGATTGATGAACCTCTAGAGAAAATAAGAATAAGGGCTCTGTGAGAACAGGGCAAGGAAGTTTGGGGTGGTGGAAGGGGAGCTGATATTAAGGAGTTCAAGAAGGAAGAAAAGGCTTTGAAATTGATTGTGTTAGCAATTGTAAAAATACTGCTTGATAAGGTTGAGCTAAGGGATGCTATGATGCTTGGATTTGCTCCTAATAAAATTACATTTTTTTGGGGGGGCTAGATATCAAAGTACACATTTCCTTGGGAAAATCTGCTTCTCAAGACCTTTTTATATTGTTAAAGCGTTAAAGGTAGCCGTGTGAGGATTAAGGTGTGCCTAAAGCAAGCCATAGTATTTACAATTGCCACATGTGCATGTGATATCTGGACAATGAAGAAAGAAGACTAGAGAATAATTGACGTATTTGAATTTTGGTGTTGCTGAAGAATACTGAAAGAACATTCAGCTGCTGGAAGAAATAAATATGCTTTAAACAAGATACTGACAGAATATTCCTTAGAATAGACGAGAGTGAGTCCTACATATTTGAACACGTTATTGGGATCAGTTCCTGAAGAAATACATTGCTTTCAGCAAAGTGGAGGTTTAGGAAGAAAAGGTGACAGATGTAAGGGTTGATTTCAGTTGGAATTGGATGTCATGCCCATACAATTACCATGACGTGAACATTTATATAACCATCATCCAAGTGAAGAAATGAGATTTTGTCCACATCCAGAAACCTCTCAAATGTGCCTTTCAAATCATGGTATCTTATTCTCTCCACTAGTAATGATTGCTCTTTGACTTTTATGTTAAATTCTTCCTTATTTATCTTACTAGCTCAACACTCACTGTTGTATTCCTAAACAATTTACTTTCAATCTTTTAAAAATTGTTTACATAAATATATGCAGTTTGAAATTCTTGTGATTCTGGCTTATTTCTTTTGACCCTATGCCTTAATATTTAGATATGATACATAGACTTATAGTTTTTCTAATTACACACTGCAAAGCATCTCAGAACCACACACTGGAATTGTGGAATCACATTGGGGATTCCTTACATAGCACATTTTTGACAGAGTCCTTTGGAGGTGGTTGCAGAGAGATTCAATGCTACCAAGTTCCTAGGTGGTATCCATGCTATTGCTATGACACAACACTTTGAGAGACACAAATAATAAGGATGTAATAATGTTGTAATAATAATAATGTTGTAATAATGAGGATCCAACAATTTAATTATTCTCCCGAATTTTCATAAATATTTTGGTTGCTATAGTTTGGGACTGTTTTGAACCCTGCAAGTAAGAACATAATGATACCTATTTCATTTGAATCTTTATAGTTTTTCTGCTTATAGCTTTCAAGAGTCTTATTTACTGGTCTTTTGACATTATGCGCAGATGAACAAGATGCTTGAAGGTGATCTTGCAACTTGATCACGCTTTTGTCTCCTTCATTAGTCAATATTAACCGGTTCCCATGAGCCACAGTGATCTGATAGCAACTAGTTTTTTTTCAATTGTTACCAGCTGCTATTCACAGGAGCATCTCATATTCAATGATTCATAATTGTGAACCGGACACTGCTAAGCACTTTACTTTTATTAGCTTATCGATCTAGCACATAAATTGCTTTTGAATCCAGCTTTACATTATTAATCTTATGCTATGAATTCAATTCACTTTCTCATCATACCTTTTTTCTGAATTATGTCACCACACTCTTAACCAGTCTTCTTGCCTGAAGTATCAACTGTCAATGACATGTCAGCATGATCTCAATAAAAGGCAAACCTGATGATGTCATTCTAGTTTAAAACCTTTCAATGAATCCTTACTACACAGAGAATAGAGTTTATTGAAGGGAAAAATATTTTTTTATTCATGTCTACTCCTCCAAAACCATTTCCTGATACTCATAGGAATTTATGGTTTCTGCATGGTGTTACAAATATCTTCTTTGACTTTACTAACACTTCTCACTACTGTGTTTCATATGAGCTCTTCTTTTTCCTGGAATGCCCATTAGCTTAGTAAGCTTCTCAATTCTCACTTTCCCTTTAAGATTAGATTTAAATATCAATCCTTGAACCCCCTGTATTAGATCAAACCATTCTGCAAATGTCCACTCTCTGAAAGGAATGCACTTCTGCACTGCATTGATGTTGAACATATTCCCTGCTTTGGCCCCTGGGATCCCTGGTTGTGTAGTGGTTATACATTGGGCTGCTAAAGGGAAGGTCAGCAGTTCAAAACCACCAGCTCTTCCAAGGGAGAAAGATGAGGCTTTCTCCTGCAGTAAAGATTTTCAGTCACAGAAATCCTATAGGGGCCTTAAAGGAGCAGCACTCTCGGGTCACTCTGAGTGGGAATGAACTCGATGGCAGTGGGGGCATTTTGCCAGTAGGATGTGAGTAGACTGTGTGTAAGTTTGGAGTCACGGACCGTCTCTAGTCTGTGTACATCTGCTCTAAAAAAGAACACGTAGCTTTCTCTTTTCAGAAGAATGAGGAATATGCAGAACAACCCTAAACAGCATCTCCAGCTCAAAATCATTGAATGTCACTCAGTAGCCCTAAATCCCCAACTAGCCCCCACAGTATGGGTATGAAATAAATGTTCATGGTTTTATGTCACTTCGATATTTGGCAATTTCTGAACTATATAGCTTCTCTCTTCCATTTCCTTCATTGCATTCATTTCCCAACCTAATGGAGGCGCTGTCTTCCATCAGTTCCACCTACATATCATATATTATGATATAAATACCACACAAATTATGTAGCATAATATTGCTAATATATTATTGGTCTAGTATTATGCCTCTCAATCTCAGAATTTTCTTGGGGGATAATGATATGCTGTATTTATGTTTCTGTATCACCACATGTAATTGCTTTGCATGTGATAGGTATTTAAAATTATTGAAGGAAGAAATGAAAACTCTTTCAAACAGTATAGATAATTAAATAATTGACTCTCTTCTTCAACACAACTAACGATGCTTTTTAAGTGAAAAAAAATGGGGGACAAAGATGTCATTGCAGAAAAATAAAAATAAATAGAATTAAAAAAGAAAAAAAAGAGAGTGAATAAGAAAAGAATGAGATAGAAAATTGAGACTAGAGAGATAATTAGAGAAACCACACCAAGCAACCTTTATATTTGGAGCATTTGCCAAATTGGGTTTACTGAACTTTCTGTGGATGGGAGTGGCATGGAGTCTGAATACAATCCAAAACCGATGACTAACTCAAGGTAAAGAGTCTAAAAATCTTCACCCTTAAAATAAGGGTAAGCAAGAACATGCCTTGTCTGAAATCTTGGTCTCAATATAAGCCAAACAAAACAAAACAAACAAACCCTGCATTAATGAGTTTGTAGCTATTATAGTCTCTCCCATGTTTATTCAACTTCCAAGTCTTGTTGCATCAGTAGTGCACTCCTCTTAGATTCCTTCCTTCTTAATATTTCTTCAGTGGCCTGGAAGAAGCAGATTAAAAATTTCTTCAAAGAACTAATGGGAAACTCTTGCCTTTATGCAATCCTAATGACATTTTCCCAAGGAATATGAGTTCATAACTGAAAAAGGAAAAGAATGAACAAAAACACCCTTAAAATATTCACCATATTTGATAATGGAAACAACATAATTGGACTCCCAAGACTCCCCAAGACTTCTGATAATATAATTATTAAAAACAATAAAGGTGGTGGTTAATAAAATGGAGTTGAATGAGTAAGTAAAATTCAGAGGAAAACCAATTTGGATAGAGATAGGAGTAACTAAAAATCCAGATGATCATATTTTCATTAATGATTTCTTTAATTAATTCGATAATACATATCAAGATTCTACTATATGCCAGAAGCATCAAAAGTGAGTTTGAGAGATTGTATTCATATTATAGGAATGTTCATAATGTATGGCAATGGTTTTCTTTAGCAATACAACTAGGTAAACTATCATGAGAAATAATGCAGGAAGAGGTCATGATGGAATCAAGAGACATAGAGAGCGACAGATTGTTGGTGAATTGTTAATGTCTTTGATGAATTCACAGAAGGTTAATTTGGATACTCAATAGGGCGTTGATAACCACCAATGCTGCAAGGTGAATTTGGATTGTGTCCAGATAGCTAATGTGAAGCTTTGTTTCTTAAAATTCTATGCCTCGGGATATTTCCAGGTTAGGATCAATCCAAGAGACATTATACATGAGAGTTGAAAGGTGTAGTTGAAGCACTAGCCTTACTTTGCTCTGTGGGGAATGCAGTGGGGTTCTGTTGTAGCTCAGTAGAGTCATGGCTATCTGTAGCTTTCCTCATTACTGCGGGTCCCCAGGTGAGCGCACAGCAATTCTGGATCAGAAAGATGGTCTCCTGGAGGACCTCAACCTCACTGAAGTCTGAGAGTGGGGGGTGTTGAGAAACTGTAGCTGGATCTAGTGTGTTCTTATCAGTTCTGCTTGTGTTTTCCTCACATCCCAGTTTGTCTTTGCTCCCTCCCTTCATGTCCTTTGAAGATGTTCTATTTTTTTTTAATTGCTGACTTTCCTGGATGGACAGTCCTGTGTCGTCTTCTTGACCATTAATCTGCAGAAGCCCATTGTGATGGTGGAGACCACACCTCTCACTGGGGTTTTTCCTCATTTCTGCTGCCACTCAGTTTTCCTGAGGGACAGAAAAAAATGCGCAGTGAGACACAAAAAGAAGCCTATTGCACTTCAGATTATTGCTTTACTAAAGTCAACAAGCAAAAGCAGCATCTTTAGGAATTCAAAAGGATAGCATTTGATCTGAAGCAAAGACAGAGCACCGGGAATGAAGGGAACGGCCAAATAAAGAGTGTTGACATAATATGAAAAATGTGGACACAATGTGAAAAGTGTAATTGATGCTATGGGTCCATTTGTGTGGAAATTTTCAAACGGGCCCTGGATTTGCTATGAAAACTTGCACTAAAAACATAATAAAATATTGTTTTTTTAAAAAAGGAAAATTAGTGGTTTCATGATTCTCTAGAAAAAGTGGCATTAAACAGAGGTTACGTGCGACAAAAGTTTAAGCAGTGATTACAGACATTTTAACAGAGCCAGAGTTAAAATACCCTGAAGGTTGGTTTGCTCACTGTAAAGAATTCCCTACCTTGGTGGCTCATGAGGTATTAATATAGACTGGAGTAATTGCCTGCCTTTCCAGCCACTGACAGAAATGCAACATGTTCTCATTCCCTCCCCCATATTTGCCGAGCAAATCTGGAAATATGCATATGTTTGGTCAGAATACTTTCTCTCTCCTCCTTTAACCATGCTCTCAAATGCCTGAAGGTGCTCACAAGGGCATATTCACACACACACACACACACACACACACACACACACACACACACACACTGCTTTGACATAGCCATGATTACTATCTATCAGCTTCACAGCAGAAGATGCAGAACTTTCTTGAGGCATCATTTTTATTTATAATGATGATGATGATGATGATGATGATGATGATGATGATGATGAACCACTGCACTTTGTGCTGGTCAGGGTGGACAAAAAGTTACATTAAAAATGCACTGAGAGTTTTTCTTCTGAGTGCATACAGAAGCGAAGAACGATTCGGCACTCATTCATTTACACCACCAAAGCATGATCTGTTTCCAATTCCTTCAAATCAGATGGTGGGGCGGGGGAGTGAACTGTTTACCAGGGTGCGTGCTGAAATTGGAGTGGCAGCAGCAACCCGGTTTGTCTTTTCTGTCAAGTCAGAATCTGTAAGTGAAGAGAACACCATCCTGAAGCAGCACTGTTAAATTATTTCTGAAATTTCACTTTCTCTCACTCCTTCTATCATAATCATACACAAATATAAAGAACTTAAAATTATTTTCATTTTAGGAAAAGTGTTATATCATGTTTCAAATACATCCATACCTGGCATATTTTTGGTTTATTTGTTTGCAAGAGAGAACACAAAGATGGAGTTATGCAAATAATAAAAGAAAATAACATTATTCTGGTGCAAACATCTTTTAATATTTCTGAGTCTCTGACTGTACATATAAGTAATGCTTTTTTGTAGTACCTGGCATAATTTTTTATGCTTTGAATGATACCTGCTGACTCATTATTAAAAGCCTAGAAATGATTATTGAAGTCATGTTTGAATAGAAAATTTCACTTTATTTAATCTATGTGATCTGATTTAGTCAATGAGCAAGATTATTTTAAGTGTCATGTGTTCATCAGAGACTGAAAAACGATTATTTTCTGCAAAGGCATTTTTGTTCAAATCTGTTGAATGGCAGAAATAATTTGGAAATTAGCTTGGGTACTTTCCCCAACCCTCCATGTTACTGTGTTAGTAGTCCAGGTCTTTAGTATCCAGTCAATAAAAATAACTCAGTACACATTTAATGTTTTCTTGTCCAAAAAGTTAATGCTCTGAGTAATGCTACAGAACTGAAAATTTTCTTGATCCAAAGAAAAATCAAATTCACATTAATGACTAATTTTTCCTATATGTGCACACACATATGTACACTGATTCTTTATAATTTAAGATATTCAAGTTACAATGTAAAACCGTAATATCTCAGTTTTCAAGATAGAAGCAGCCAAGGCAATTCTAACCTATGGCAGCCTTAGGGACAACAGAATGGAACCTTGCTCAATCCTGCTTCGTGCTCAGGTTCAATGGCTTGCTTTAGTCCATGCTTATCATTATTGTGTCAGTCCGTCTCACTGAGGCTGTCCTTCACCCAAGCAGGACTTCAACTTCACTGAACGTGCTGCTCTCCTCTCGTGATCGAGAGATTGATTCTTCCTCATGATGTGTTCAAACAAATGATTCAGTCAGAGTTCTGTTGTGAGGCATCAGGTTTTCATCGACTAGCTTCCAGAAGTACATCGCTAAGTCATTCTTCCTAGCTTACTTTCAACTTTATTGAAACCTGTAGAGATGGGTGATCTTGATGGTATTGGAAACACTGATAGCTAAACTTCCATGGCAAAAACCAAACCAATGTAATAGAACAAACTGACAGCTAGGTGGTGACTTAGTTTGTTGGGTGCAAAGACCACAAAATACTATAAGATGTTCCTTTAAAGAGTAGAAATTAATTTTCTCAAAATTCTAGAGGGTAAATTTTCTCTTTGGTTCTGGGCCATGTTGAGTTTAGCTCTGGACATCTCTTTTAGACTCTATGACTTCTTGCATTCTGTTGAGCACTCTTGCTGTTTATAGATATGTCTGCCTCTGTCCTCACATTTACCTAGTTCTGTTTTCTCTGTAATGGAATACCATCAGAGGAATAAAATTCAGGACCCACCCTACTCCAATATGACAATGTTCACATAATAAAACAAAAGAAAAGCACCTATATCCAAACGGGTCACAGAGTTTAGGACCTCAGCATAACTTTTTGTGGGGTGGGGCTTGATAGAAGAGTTCGAATACACAAAATGAATCTTAAGTTAAGACTAGGGAAGCAAGAACTCTTGTATTCTAATTTATAGACAATCTCTGTCTAAACATGTGATTAAAAGTACAGGATGAGTAAGAACCAAGGTTTTAAAACAAAGTTTACATACTAGCCACAATATTTGTTAAGACAAAAATATTTATTATTTATCACATGTATTGGTTATCTATTTTAGTTACAAGTCGTAAACTCAATGCCGGGAAATTTAAGGGAAAACAACAATAACAACACAACCCTCCCAAAAGAATATAGAGGTTATATAATTGCCCTGAATATTTAAGAATTAGGCTATGTATGGCAGTTGCATAATCTCCTATCAAGTTGAGCAAAGGTGTGGAGTCTAGCCTGTTAATTATGTCACAGCTTGATGACCTTGTTTGGCAGCGAGACAAAATAAATAGCTCACTGGAGGCCATACCCACTCTCTCTCTCTGCCTTCCCTTTCCTGCTGTTGACACACTCAGAGAGCTGGAGTGACCACATGAAGATCTGTGCCACTGTTGAGCTGCTTCCACTGCCACTGGATCCACAAGACCTTCTCCCCACTGACCTGAGATGATCTTGTATTCAGCATCATTGCACATGCTATGTGAGTAGAAAGAGGAGTCTATGGCCTAGTATCAGATATATAGGCTAACATCAAACTTATAGTTTTGATCTGGAGTAGGCTGGGATGTTTTCTCAATATGTAATTTCTCTTTTATGTCAAACTGTTTCTTATACACATATGAGTGTCTATGAATTTGTTTCTCTAGTCAACCTGGACTGAAACACTATGGGAACACGTGTACCAAATCATGACACAGACTTGTTCTGAATAACACATGTGTGTCACATTTACAAAGCTGCAAACACTACGCAAACATCATTGTTCTTAGGTGCCATTGAGTGAGTTCCAATTGGCAGCGATCCCATGTTTAATAGAATGAAACTTTCTATACCAGTTCTATACCATCCTCACAATTGTTTTTACTGTGATCCTACTGTTGCATTCACTGGTTGAAAGTCTTCTTCTTTTTCACAGCCCTGTTACTAGTTACTTTCCCAAGTATGAAGTCCTTCTCCAGAGAATAGTATTTCCTGACACCATGCACAGAGTACTTGAGGCCAACACTCATCATCCTTACCTGTAAGGAGCACTCTGGCTGTACTTCTGCCAAAATAGGTTTGTTTGTTCTTTTTACAGTCCATGGTATTTTGAATAGTCTTCTCTACCACCGAAAACATTGGTTCTTCTCCTGTCTTCCCTTTTCAATGTCCAGCATTCACATGCATACAAGGTGATTGAAAAGTTCATGACTTGTGTAAACCGTACTTCAGTCCTCAATATAGACATCCTTGCTTTTCAGTACTTTAAAGAGGCCTTTTGCAGCAGATTTACTCAATTCAATACTTCCTTTGACCTCTTGACTGCTCCTTCCATGAGCATTGATTGTGGATCCAAAGAAGACAAAATCCTCAACAACTTCAGTCATTTCCCTGTGATCATGCAGTTTACCTATCGGTGCAATTGTGAGAATTTTTTTCTCCATCACATTGTGTCATAATCCATACAGAAAGATGAAATCCTTAACCTTCACTTCATCATCAAATGATTTAAGTCCTCCTCACTTTCAGCAATCAAGGTCAAAAGTCATCCTCGTATCCCGATGCTGCATCCTTCTTTATATTATCCAGCTTGCCTAATTATTTGTTCAGTGTACAGATTGAATAAGAATGGTGAGAGAATACAACCCTGATATGCACATTTCCTGATTGAAACCAGGCAGCACGCCTTCGTGCTGTTTGCCCAGCTGCCTCTGGATCTGTATGCAAATTCCCAATGTGTACAATGAAATGTTCTCAGATTCTCATATTTTCAAAGCTCTCCATCATTGGTTATGATTCATACAGTTAAATGCTTTTGCATAGTCAATATAACTCAAGCAAATCTCTTTCTGGTATTCTCCACTCTGAGCCAAAATTTATCTGGCACCAGTGATGATATACCTTGATCATGACCCTTCTAAATCCAGCCTGAACAGACAGCTTCCTGTCATTGTATTGCTAAAGTCATTGTTGGATGATATTCAACAGACTTTAATTTGTGTGTGTTCATTATGATATGGTTGTATAATTTGAGCATTGAGTCACTTTTCTTTGGAATGGGCACAAATATGGATCTCTTTCAGTCAATTGAGCCAGTGTGTGTATTCCAAATTTCCTAGCAGAGACCAGTAAGTGCTTGCAGTGCTTCATCAGTTTGTTGAAACATTTGCATTGTTATTTCATCGATTCCTGGAGATTTCTTTTTGGCTAATGCTTTCAGGGCAACTTGAATTTATTTCTTCAGTAATATTGTGTATTACTGATATGTTACTCCCTGAAACAGTTGAATGTTGACTAGGTCTTTGTGGTACAGTGACCCTGTGTATTCTTTCAATCTTCATTGTATGCTCCCTGCATCATTCAATATTTTTCCCATAGAATATTTCAATATAGTAACTCTAGGTTTAACTTGTTTCCATTAAAAACATTCTGAACATTTTTTGTTTTTCAAACTCTGTGTCTTTGCACATTTCATTATAATATTTTACTTGGTACTTTTGAGCTGCACATTTCTGTTCAAGTCTTTTACTTCATTCTTTCCTTTGCATTAATGATTCCCTCCTTCTTGGTGACCTTTCGGGGACCAGTTTGCCCCAGTTTTATGACTATTGAAGCCCATTTACTTTGGATAATCCTGCTGGTATTTGAAATACCAGGGGCACAACATTTAGCATCATAAGAACATAAAAGTCAACACAATATGATAGATTGATATACACACAGTGTTCTTTCTTCTAGGAGGAGGATCAATGTCCCTATTTGCCCTCTCTTTCTCTTGCTCGCTCTTTTTGAACTCTTGTTCCTTATTCCCATCAGGACTAAGCACCCTGAATGATATAGAATAACAAAGTGCACTTCAATGATTGAAGCCTAGTAGTAAGGGAAGCAGCGTGAACAAGCGTGTGTGATTTTCTGTTTCTAGAGAGGGAGAGAGTGCTTACTTCTCACCAATAGCCCTTAGGTGAGGAAATTTTTTAAACCTAAGAGGAGGGTTAATATTTTGAATAGACAAAAAGATGAATTGTGTAATAGCTTGAGACGATCTAACAGCTAATGTCTAAGTAAACTCTCAAAATAATCCAAAGGTGGAAATTCACCTATAAAATGGTGAAACAAAATCAAGGAAATTAGTATGGTCAATTTTTGACAGGAAATGTAAATCTAATTTTTTAAAGTAATTGTTCTACAATGTACTTTCTGCAAAGAAATTTTCATCACTGACTTTAAGTGCTGCAACATGCTTATTATGCTATCACAGATATGTGGAATACAAAGGTTTTTTTGTTTTGGTTTTTATGTACTCACAACCTGCAAAATCGAAATCCTGTGTTGTTGAATTGATTGCAATTCCCAGTGCTCCTGAAGGCTGGAGGAGAATTACCCCTCTGAGGTCCCACACCACAGTCCCTGTAAGAGAAAGTCTCTGGGGCTTTTCTCCTGCAGAAATGCTGGTAGGTTGAATCGTTTTCCTTTACTCTTGCACACGGACTGTTCTCACACCTTTTTCCAAGTTGGGAGCCTAAACCATGGTAATCTATTATCTAGTACACCTAGAATTCTTTGCACATTGATTAATTAATTTTGCAGTCTGCAGAGTTGACTCGTGCCTGCTATGAGTTGTCATTGACTCGAAGGCAGTGTGTTTGGCTTTGGTTTTGCATTGGAAGGACTTATGCCTTACTTTTTCCTTTTACCCCCTTTTCCCACTGGACTTGACCCGATGTCTCTTAGCAGGGATGCCATCAACACTATTAGGTTAATGAATTAATAATGCTTATTGTCTCTGTTCTCCCCTAAAGAATTAGTCTATTCATCTCAGAGATCGACAGGGCCGTTCTACTCTCTCCTTCAGGGTCATATGAGTAAACATTGATTCAATGAGTTGGATTTTTCATATAGTCTCTCATGAATTGTTCCCATTTAGCCTGGCTGGGTCTAAAATCCATTGGCAGCCAGTGAATTGTTACTGTCATCAAGCATGTAGAGTATTTCTGAGACTGTAAACCTCTACAGGAACACAGACCCTTACCTTCGTCTGAAAGACAGGCTGTTTGAATGTGTGGGCAGAAGCCTAACCTATAGTGCCACCAGTGTCTTTATTAAGGGCTTCTTGCTTTAAACACATTTTGACTAATCATAATTTTTTCAAATGCAAACATGTAAGTTGATCCCCTATTTTGGAATAGGGGGTTCTAGAGACAATCTTTTTAGTAACTATATACCATTCCATATGCTTTTCCTCTTGAAGTTTAGGTCTTACATGGGGGAGGTAAATATCTAGCACAAATCATAACACAGAATAGATAAGAAACATAATTTCCTTCTCAAAAACAGTTATCTGGCACTTGAAAGTCTAAAATTTCAAAACACCGTTTTGATAGAAAGTGTCTTGCAATTTGTAAGGTATTGACATTTTAGACATTTAATTATGAAGGTATAGAACCATACAGTTAAGGGTTTGTCAACTTTTAATGCACAGTCCTTTCAGACTTGTTAAAGAACTCAAGAGAGAACTTGGTATTTCTCAGTTTTCCCAAGCTGTGCTAACAAGCTCTTCTTCGTAGCAATTAATGGCACAATGCAAAGATTTACAACTCCTCAGCAATCATTTTTCCCCAGAAACACAGGAATAATTTGAATTCCTATAGGAGCAACTTCTTTATTTTTTCTCCAACCCTTACTCATTTAGATGCATTTTCCCATTGTAATAGAAGTCTTGGGCTTTCACTGACTTTACTAAGCTTCAACTCTTTTCTAATTTTCCAGATGGTGTATAAAAATCCTGAAGACCCAATGAAAATTTTTTACATAAAGTAATTTATCTCACCACTCAATTAAAGCCTTTAAACATGCCCTTTAGTATGAGACTGTAGGAAAAAAAGCTGTTAGCAAAGTTTTAGGGAGCTTTTTTTTTTTGAAATTTATTGAGTGTTGAGGGAACCCAGGCAATTGTTCTAGATGTAATCCCAATGTGTTAGACTGAAATAGTTGATTCTCCATTGATTCAGATGACAAAAATGTAAACTAATCACTGCTGAGGCCCAACAGTCTTAATATGGTGTTGTTTTTGAGATGTGTACAGGCTAACCAGTTGGGGTAGAACTGACTGACTCAAAGTGAATCCATCCGTGTGTGTGATCGTTGATTTGTGTTTCATAGTGTTTTAAAAATTGCTTTTTGGATAGCAGATCACCAAAACTTCCTTATGAGATGCTTCTGAGTAGACTGGACCTCCAAAGCTTTAGTTTGTATACACCCATATTAGCTTTCATACCACCGATTGATTCCTGTGTTGCACACATTAACTCACTGCCATTAGATTGATTCAGACTCTTAACATTTCTGTAGGACAGGGTAGAATATCCGCTGTAGGTTTCTTAGACTGTGAGCTTTTTAAGAGAATGGAAAGCCTCATATTTTTCCTGTGGAGCAGCTTGTGATTTTCTCATGACTGACTTTGAAGATAGAAGTCAATGTATAACCTGCCAGGCCAACAATGTACTCAAGTATGTGTATGGTGGAGAAATAACTGTCATCATTGTTAACTCTTTCACACATTAAACTATGAAATCTTTGACAGTTTATTTTATGTATATATCTAGTTTCTCTCTTGAAAATGTGATCAATTTGATTTTTCTTAATGAACTGTTTGGAAGAGTAAGTTACTTAATTGTCTAGCAATTAGTAGAGTAAATAAGAGCTCTAATATACACCATAGATATATGAATACATTTTGAGCTCAAACTTAATTTTAGTCCAAATCTAAGAGCAATTAGGTCTTATGACATGGCTTGGCTTCATGCTCATACTCATGGAGATATGAATTCTGTAGCAAAGTGTGGGTAAGAAGCTAGATGGTGCCCAGTTATCAGGAAGAATAGTGCATTGGGTCTTAAAGGCTTATCTTCAAAAAAGCAGCCATCTAAATGAGGTGTCAACTAACTCCACAGGAAGAACACCCGTCTGTGTGATCCAAGGATTGCAAATAATAAAATCCAAATACAAAGGAGGAAATAGTATTAAAGCTTAAATTGTGAATACCCAGTTTGCAGAAGGCTATGGTTGGTAGGGAAACACCAAAATTAATTTGAAGAGTCAAACACCGATTAAGTCTCTGGTGAATAAATACCCTCTCAGATAGTCCAGAGATGTGAATAGCTTTTTTTATAAGAGAGCATTGTAAAGTCATTTATCGTAGACAGTCAGGTTGAAACATAACATCTAATCATTTGATCTCCATGGTGACCCATTTAAAAATGTTTTCAGTTTTAATATTCTATACTTTTTTTCCATTGTGGTTTCTCTCTGTCTTGACTAACTATTGATCTTGGGTTCTTTTTTCTTTTTGTTTGTCTTTGCTTTCTGTTTATATTTTGTATGATTTTCTGCATATGAAATTTATGGTAGATCTATCTATAGAGACAGTAATCAGATTAATAATTAGGAGCATGGGAGGGGAGGTTAGATGGGTGGGGGTGGGGTTGATGGCTAGCTACCAACAATGAGTTAGAGAAAAAAGTATTCTGACATTGATTGTGGTGATGATGGCACACCTTTTGATACCATTGGATGACTACATTATATATATGAACATATGAAGTGTCTGCCAATAAAGCTACTATAAAAAGACAAATTGCTTCATCACTTTCTCCTTTTTGTGACCTAAAAATCTTCAAACTACTCCCCTCCCAGACTAAGAACACTTTCACAGTAGGATTTCAGGCAACAGAGTTGGAGGATTTATTTTGAGAAACAAAATTTAGGCACTTCAAATCATCTCTTGTAGGCAGCTACCCACTCACTTATTCAGAAGGCAAACTTTAGTTGCAAGCTTCCTGCTCAAATTTGAGTTCCACATTCATCTTGTATTCCTGGAAATAAAGAAGACTAGGTACTAACTTCATTAGAGTGCTGAAATTTTTAGAAGTTTTAAGAAAATTATTTTAAAAGATAGTTCAGCATTTCCCACTCAGTTAGCACCATTTTTTCCCTGATACTTCCCACTGGGAACTGCACTATTGTTTCTGCTCTTGTTCTGGTTTTAGCTTCTATGTGTAGCCTGCCTGCTCATCACAATACATACATTTCCTTTATGGCAGAGAAAATTGGAATTTTAAGAAGAATTGCACATTGAATGTGCTCACCAGAGCTTGCAAACACTTTTAATTTACTCACATTCCTTTGTAAATCTTGGCTTTCCGATGTGAGTTGGTGGTATGTTTGAAGTCAAACATCAAATAGTCAACCTTAGAACCGGTCGAAGGTTAAGTCTTTTGGGAGTATTTCATTCTCAGCTAAAGCTAAAAGAAAACACTAAAGGATAAATTAAATTATTTTATTATAGATTTTGATAGAAAGTGCTCCCTAGAGAGCAGGCAGTATTTCTTTTCCCCTTTCGCCTTTTTTGTGTCATTTGCCATTTTGTATGTTTTAACTTTATCGTGTTAAATATTTATTATTTAATACAAGAAAGTAATAATAGAAATGGTCTCACTTTCCCAAACTATGGTCTCTCTCCAGGGTAATTACTTTTGATAAGTGCTGGAGGGTACAATCTTCCCAGAGAGAGCTTTGCTGGCTGGAGAGAGAATTATCAAGATGGTTTTTGCTTTTCCTTTTTGTATTCCCAGAGCTCTCATGCAAGTAGTGTACTGAAGGCAAAGGCAAAATGAAATTTTAAATCACAAACCCTTTCATTAGGAGATTAGCCTATATATAGTCCATGGAGGGACAGGGAAGCCTGTTGTCACCTTCAGTGGCAGATCTATTCAATGCTTACTTACTTAACTAGCTAAATTTAGCTTCAAGCCACACAAAATTTCCAATCAGGTGAAAGGTATGGCTTATCTGTGCTGGCACAGAATTCAATAGACTCAAGTGTGCAGGATCATTGGCTTCCATTGTGTATAAATATGAGTGTATAAACAATAAGAAAAGGGGATGGATTTATCTCCCCCTCTTTTCTAGGGGACTTGGGGATCTGTTCTGGGATCATGATGACCCCTTTCTGAGGTATAGTTCATCACAAGTCCTCTGCCAGCATTGACTCTGACTCATAGGAAGCCTATAGGATGAAGTTAAACTACTCCTTATGGTTTCCAAACCTGTCGATCTTAGGGCAGCAGAGTTTCATTTTTCTCCCAAGGGACAGCAAATGGATTTCAATTGCTGACCTTGAAGTTAACAACATAACGCTTAATCCATTGTACCACCAGGGCTTCTTGCATGCAAGAGAAAGCATTATATGCAAGAGAGAGGTTCTGACTGTAAGGATCTTCATTCATCTTTACTGGGAACTTAAATTTTTTTCCCATTTCTGACTTGGCAATAAGCCCACAAGCTGCACAGAACCAAGTCACACTCTTCCATGATTCCATGCAATTCCTCCCCTAGAAAGACTGGCAGCTGTTTTATACTTGGAAGATTTCTAATTTCTCAGGTGAAGGTTGGGAAAAGGAAATAAAACCTCTTCTGTAAAGTCTTTTTTGTTTTCTCTATAGGAGTTATTTATTTCCACATCTCTTTCTTCCCAAAGATGGAGCACCCCTTAAAGCCAAGGACTATATCATTTTATTACAGTGCTTCTCAATTTTCAATATGCATACAGAATGCCAGTGCAAATTATGATTCAAGCAGTTTAATCTGAGGCTAGAAGTCTGCATTAAAAACTACCTTTATTGGGCTGAGCCCCGGTGGCGTAGTGGTTGTGCGCGGGACTGCGGCCCACTGGGACAGAGGTTCTATTCCAGCAGTGGGGCTGGGCCTCCTACTCCCACCACAGGAGAGCAGTGATGCCCAAAAAACAAAACAAAAAAACCGACCTTTATTGAGGGCTCTTTCATCCCTTATCACAATCCATATATTCATCCAGTTGTCAAGCACATTTACACATCTGCCGCCATCACCAATTTGAAAGCATTCTCTTCCCTCTTTAGTCCCTGTTATCAGCTTCCCATTTCTTCCTCATCTATCCCTTGCCTGCCCTCCCTCCTTAACACTTGATAAGCTATAGACTACACCCCCCCCTTCATACCTTGCATCGTCCTAAGTCACCCTTCAGTCATTTTTCTGTTATTTGTCCCCTGGGAGTGGGTTCTTGCTTGATCCTTGTGATAAATTCCCCCTTCCTCCCCTTCCCTAATCTTCCTGGTATCTCTACTTCCCTTGATGGCCCTGAGAGGCTTATCTTTCCTGGATCTCCTGTGTTGCAGGCTCTTTGCTGTAGTGGTGCACATGCTCTGGTCTAAAACAATTTGTAAGGTAGAATTGAGCTCATGGTCCTGGAGTGAATGAAGCACTAAAAGACTATAGCAAAGTTGTGTGTTTCATCAGTACTATACAGCATCCTGACTGCCCCATCTCTTCCTTGTGAACCTTCTGTGACGGGATATCCAATTGTCTACAGTTGGGCTTTCAGTCTTCTCTCCATGCCTCCCCCTTCACTGCTCCCATTCACCTTGGGTACTATTTTATTCTGGGTCTTAGATACTTCATACCTGATCCCATCTCTACCTTATGATCACACAGGCTGGTGTGCTTCTTTCATGTGGGCTTTTTTTGTTTCTCATCTGCACGGGCAGTTGTTTATTTTTAAGACTTTAAGTTCCAGGTGCTATGTCCTTTGATAGCCAGGCACCATCAGTTTTCTTCACCACATTTGCTTATTCACCTTTCTTTGGGGGGGAGGAGGGGGTCATCACTGCCCTCTGGTGGAAGTGGGAGGCCCAGCCTTGCTTCTGGAGAGCTGCTGCTGAATTTGAACTGCCAAGCCAGTTGGCTGCAGTCCCGCACTCAACCACTATGCCATCGGGGCTCGGCCCCTATTCATCCATTTTGTATTCAGCAATCATGTCTGCAAAAATGCCGGACTGTTAGCATAAGGTGTTCTTATGTTAGGGAATGCTTGAGTGGAGGGCCAATGCTCATCTGCAACTTTAATTGTTAACATGTAGTTATGAGCACATAGTTCCATTCCCCTCTCATTATACATATCCCTGTATTTAGACCTCTGTAAATGTCCTTTGCCTCCTGGTTCTTTCCTCTATTTCCTTTGTACTTTCCTCTTGTCGCACCATTATTCTCAGTCTTTATTCAGTTTAGCAATTGCTAGCCACTATATTGCCCTTGATTAAGCCCCACTAGGCATTCTATGCTCTTCTCTCCATTGCTTTTAGTTCATTTGTTGTTCCCTTGTCCCTGGGTTGGTCCTCCTTGCCCCCTTCCTTTCTCACACCTCCTCTTCTCCAGTAGCCCCTGCCCCCAAAGTCTACATTTAAAAATAAATTCCCAGGTGATTCTGAGGCTATTTATCTGGGAACAACTATTTGAGTAGCAAGGTTTTGTTGCCTACGAAACCCAAGGGTTGACATTTTGTGCTGTGTCAAGTTTTGTTGGTTGTTGGATGAACTATATATTTTGTCCTTTAATATAACTTTCAGAATAGAAACTTGAAGCGATATCTAAAATATGAAAAAAAATCCACACCTACACTCACACCCATACACATGCTCACACAAATGAAGCCATGTTTTCACTTGTTCTCATCCATTGTATTGTCTTATGTAACTGAGAACTACAAGTGTTTAGACCTCAGAAAAAGAATAACAACAAATACGTGCTTGGTGTTTATATACTACTTGCTAAATATTCTTAAAATAGAGTACTGCAGATACATCAACTGATTTCACTCTTAAGATAGCCCTATGAAGTAGCATATTAGTTTAAATGATGCTGTGACAAATAAACCAATTCAAGCACCCCAGAAATCCATTTCTTGCTCACATCTTAATCTGTATCTCCACTGGCAGGTACTGCTTCTCAAAGCAGTAAGTCAAGGCCTAGGCTCCTTCTGTCCACCTGTGACTGTGCCATCTTCAAAGTGTGCCTTCCAAGCCTCTGTCCCTGTCTACATCAAGTGAATGGGAGAGAAATTCACTTGTAGGACTCAAGCAAGGAAGGTTATACTTATCTCACTTATGTTTACTATTTGTTGGTCACCACATACTCACATAGCCATGCTAAATTAAAAAAGGAAGCTAGGAAATGTGGGCTAGCTTTTGGCAGAGGATCGGGGGAAATTTTTGGTGATGTATGGCTTATCTAGATATCTATGTGTGGCTTAACTAGATGATCTGCACTGATTTGACTTTCTTTAGTGCTATTTAAGGTGGCACTGTCAAGTAAGCATCAGACTGCCATCCACTAGGTCAGCAGTTCAAACTCATGAAGATTAATGCAACAAAATTCCTGTGAAGTACTGCTATATGTTGGAATTGATTTGATGGCAAGATTTTTTATGGGGGGTGATGGGAGGCTGGTTATCCATTCAATTAATGATAAGTTATTTTGGTAATAGGATATGTTGGGAACTCAATAATGATGGCAAGTTTTGAAGGACAAAATACTGACTTGATCTCTTCATAGAAAAATGATCTGTCAGGCTTACATCTTTTTTAAGGTGGGAGGTGTGGGTGGGAGGAGACCAGCAGATGGAGGCTCTGGTGACCTCATCAGCGTGGAGACTTCCATCAGTGGATTGGGCCCACTAGAAGTCTTAGCTGGAACAACATCTGAAGACAGATGCAATTACAATGTTAGGGGTGAGATATCTCTTTGCAACTGGGAAGACTGATGTTACTGGATCCTGGAGGGTGGTGTTTGTTGATCCAGGTCCATGTCAATACTATGCTAATAATGGCACATGGATTCCTCATTTTCCTCAGATCATGGATCACCTCCTCAACAGTCTGAAGAAAACCCTATGAACTTGGACTCTTGCTAACCTGAAACCTGGCCATTTCCTGTGCTCCTGATCATGCCAGCCCTGCAGACATCTTGCATCCTTTGAGCTTCTTGAAGGCAATCTGAACTGAGTCACTTCTGGATCTGTTCAGAGGATTTCTCCAACTTCAAACAGTCTCCCTTCCGCCCACTTTTTTGTTGACCCCACCGCTATGCTATTTGTCTAGAACTCACACAGAGTTTGCCTCACTGAATCCTACTGGCCTATGACAGTAGTGTTTGATGTTTAGGCTTCAGTATAGATATTACTTCCCAAGTAATATCAACCCCCCCCCCTACACACACCATCCTACTTTGATTGCCTGCTTACTTGATGGTCTTCCTCCACAATTCTGGGTTGTCTTCAAAGGGAGAGACTGTTGTGTTCACTGTTGTAAACTTGCACTGGAAATAAACAAATAAATACCATGCCAGTTACCGTTGAGTTGATTTTGACCCAAGAGGTTCTATTTATGTCAGACTAAAACCATCCTCCATAAGATTTTCAGTGACTGGTTTTCACAAGTGGTTAATTTTTCAGTGACTAATTTGCCAAGTTGCCTCTGGATGGATTTGAATTTCAGCCAGATCAACAGCCAAGTGCATTACCGTTTGCAGCACCCAGAATTCTACAATTAGAAGGAACTTGGCACACAATAGATGAAAAATAAATGTTCGTTATATGAAAGCTAGGTGTTTGCATATTGGAGGCTAATGTGAATGTGTAGTTCAGCGAGTATAAATGGTCTTAGATTTCTCTCCAGTCATTCTGCATATCAATGTTTGCTCTAAGTGTCTCTGTGCATGATGGAAGAGTACCACAGGGAAAGTTGGAAAGAACTTAGAACATGGAGCTGGAAACAAGGAAATAGTATGGTGGTGTGAGGATGATGTGGTGGTAGTGGTAGTGGTGGTGGGTGTCCAAGGATAACGGAAAGAGGACACCATCTTTCAAGTAACATTGAGAACTGAGGCCAAAACACTACCTAACACCAGGTTTAGATCCACAGGTCCAACCTATGTTCTACACTCAGCCTCTGCTGGTGAGTGGTGTTCAATTGTGCCAACCAGGCTGAGCTTGGTGGTGGGATTAGAAACAGACACACCCTACACAAGAGTGTGTGCTATAATGGGAAGAGTTATTACCAAATTGAATAATTTGTTATGGAAGGCAATCAGCCTTTAAGTAAAATTTGGTTCTTTTCTTAGACTTATTGTAAAATGGTATGTATGCTAAATGTGATAGCTATATATGGGTAATCATTTTAGAATTGAAGACATGTGAATGCAGAAAAATGTAACTAAAATCTGTAAAGGGGTGGATATCTTACACAATCTGGAAGTATTGTGTCTCACCGTCATGTATAAGAGATTCATAATTGATAGAATATCCTTTACATTCTGCAGTTGCAGTAATGGTGGGTTCCAATCTATTTGTTGGATTTCAGTCTGAGAGAAATTTATTGGGCCAGTATTATCTTTTGAGTGCAATGATAACCGCTGCATCTGTACAAGTTTGTTGTGCAATTGAAGAAATTCTCACATCAATAATAAAATATTTATTTCCATTGTATTGATGGAGCTCTCATAAGAATCTTGCACAAAATCCCTCTAAAGACTAAATTAAATGCCAATGTGGAAAATGAGGGAAAGAAAGTGATGGGATATTATTTTCATCCTTGTCTTGCTGGCAAATGTAACAAACTGTAATTATACTTACATAATTCAATTCACCTAACTAGGGGGCACTTCATTATATTTGTGGAAAATTTTCATAATCTTTGAACTTCACTGTTTGGCAGGCCCCTTATAACTGTTAAGAGATAACATTCTATTCTGGTCACAAGTGGAAATATGGAGCCAGACTGCCTGGGCTTGACTACATAACTTTATTATTTACTAACTATAAAGCCCTGTGTAAGTTGGCTAAATAACTTTTCCTTAGTTTTCTAATCTATAAAATGGGAAGTAATAATATACTTATCTGTGAGAAAGACTTGATTAGGTGTTTAGTAAGCAATTTAATTTTGTTTGGGGCCAGTTATGGAGCACTGGTGGCTAAAACTAGACCACATATTACCCTAGATGAGGTCATGAACTTGAGAAATAGCCAATGAAAAGTGAATTAAAGTCATGGGCATGACACCTGGGATCCTGCATGCTAATTCACTTTTCATTCACTGGATGTGGACAAGCACAGTGACTTGGAAGGGATACTTTGAAAATGGCTGAGACTCAAGATAAAATAAGCTTATGAAAATTATTACTAGGAGGATAGAAACCACCAACAAATAAACAACAGGTAAAGATACAGGTGAGCAAGAAGTAGGCATTGGTAGATTTTGAGTCACAGCATCTCTTAGGGTTTGCTTGTTAGATTATTATCTTAACTAATATAGTACGTCGTAAGTCCTTTCCAAGGATGAGATAGGTCAACAGATGCATAGTCCTCCGACTAACCCACAAAATCAAATCTGATACTATCAAGGTGATTCTGACTTACAGAAATGCAAAAGAATTGCAAAGTATAACTTGTATAAAAGTAGACTGCCACGTCTTCCTTCTGTGGTGGGTTCTAATGTTTGGTTTCAAACCAAGGGTTTGAACCCCTGTCCCACCAGGGCTCATAGAGCAGAGCTCAGTGAACAACCAATAAGCATCTAGCAAGTTTTAAGATTAGTATTATTAAGAAATGATTATTATTAAGAAATGTAAGGAATGGTAACTCTATTCAATCTATGCAAATTAACCCAACTAATCGATTCATATAAATTTGGAAAACATGCCTCTTTTGTGTGTCTGTTACATCAATTTTCCCACAAAGATTTATCATTTCTCAGTCAGTTCAGAATAAACTAGATAGCACAGGCAATGTGTATTAACTAATAAATCTTGTAAATGTGCTGCTGACCTCTGGGGTATAAGTAGGTAATGATAAAATAAAGCGGACCAGAAGCAGACTTCCAAGTCTTCAATTTTCACAGCATCTATTGGTTGCACACACTGAGTAAATCATTGTCCAGTTGTTTTCTTTACTCACATTTCTGAGAGAGGCTCTTCCATCAGTTCTATAAGAATAAATTGAATTAATACACACAGACCCCTCGGCGTGACTCATAGTTAGAGCGCAGGAAGCACCTCCCATTATTTCAGAGTCTAAATGTGATTTCTTGTTAACTCGTCTCTTGACTCTTACCTCCAGGTTTATTTCCCACCTCCTAATCCACTCTTTCCCTATAACTCATTCTTTCCTGGGTCTGACCAGTGGTTTCTCTCACTTTAGCATTGAACACCTGTGTAGGTAATTTGTCCAGGGCTTCCTTTTCTCCTGTGTATTGCTAACTCTGGAAATAGAGTTGAGACATTTAAGGACTTGACTTCACTCACTCAATCTTTAAAAAAAAATCAATGTTCAAGACTTGACATGTAGTGAAGGCTTGACAAAGTGTTTCACATCACCACGGTTGTTCCAATTTGAACATCTAGATAGGAAACTGAAAAAAACAAAAAGAATAAACCAAAGTCACTGTCAAAGGCTTTATGTCCCTAGGTATTTGCTTTCAGTCTGAGAAAACCTCTGCCACATTTTCTACTTGACTTGAGGTTTACATGTAGAAGTTTGCTTAAAGCCTCTCAGGTTCACTATTCCTTGCCACTACTTGAGTTGAGATGGCTGCTCCCTCATTAGTGGGTAGGCTTGTAGTCAACAACATTGGGTAAAAGAAACGTGATTTTAAAGTACAAATTTGTCTGAGAACATGACCTTTTTCCTCTTATTTTTAGGGAATAAGCAGGATAGTGTAACTATCGATGGACTTATGTCTTGTGGGCTGGAAAGGTACTTCACGTAGTTCAGGCACTGGGCAGATTCAAAGAAGTTTTCAGCAAACAGACTTCTAATATAAAATAATGTCAGGGCAATGCATGCAGACTCCTATTGCCTGATGTTTCTCCTTTATTTTAAGTTTTTCAATATTCTATGACAGAGATTAAAGACTGGTTTATGTTTGTAAATACTGCACTGAGAAGAATTTGAAGCGGACATTTACTAATTATTCCAGACTGGATTAGAGGATTGTTTGGTTGGACATATTTATCTATTATCAACATCATTTTATTCTTGCCCGAGTCCTCCACCTCCCGTGGAGTCTCTGAGACCAGACATTGGACTTCATTCATCTCTGCTGTCCTGGATATACCACAGAGTCAGACACAGCATAGGCACAGAAGCACCGTAGGACTTTTGGTTTTTGATCGTTGTACAAAGCATTAGAAAAGAATGAGGCATTTGGTAAGAAGTCACAAAATAAAAATTGGTAAAAAAACCTAAATGACAAAATCCTCTCCAAAGAACCTCCATATACTCCCTTTCTGGGGGTTCTGATGTATCTTGATAATGGTAAGTCTTTGATGAACAGGTAAGAGGTGTTTTTACTTGTTTGTTTCCAATAATCTTGGTCTTACTCTGTGTTTATGAATCATCAAAGCTAAGAAATTCCAAATTCCTTTAGTTTAACAAGTGGTAACTCCGTCTGTATGAAATCCTTTTATAAGAACTATAATCACTAATTTTACAATTATTGTTTGATGAAGACATTTTTAAATTCATTTATCAGAAAAGCTAGTTTTATGTGTTCAGTAATTCATCTTTGAATGATGTAGAAAAATAGTTATTTCATTTCACCCATCTTGCTTTTTTCTTTCCTTTAATTTTTTTTGTTTAGAGATGTCTTGAGAATGATGTGTAAATTTCAGATATTTAAAATGCCCTAAAGTTTTAGAATAATTTGAATTATGGTGCTGTCAAAGAATATTTAAAGTACCATAGATTGCCAAAAGAACCAACAAATTTATCTGGGAAAAAATGCATCCAGAATGCTCCTTAGTGCAGGCAAGGATAACAAGAATTCATCTTACATACATTGGACATGTTATCAGTAGAAACTGGTCCTTGGAAAAATGACACTATGATTGGTGAAGTAGAAGGGCAGAGAAAAAGAGGAATGTCTGCAACAAGATAGACGTACAAATATCTGCATCGCTGGACTGAATTATAGGAACATTTGTGAAGGTACCACAGGAATGGGCAGTGTTTTGTTTGGTTGTACACAGGGTCACTATGAAACCTACCAGCAACCACAGCAGCAGCAATTACAATTACAAGAATTTAGAATATTTGAGTAAAAGTGGTGTTTTAACTTAAAGGAAAGCAAAACTATGTGCTGACAGAAGCCTGCCTTCTCAGTGAATGCATGAAATGGAGTCTTCTGCTGACTTGTTTTAGATGTGAACACGTGGTCAAAAGACAGATTGCAATAGGCGGTTGTGCTTTTTGTGAAGCAGTTCGACTATTGTACATCTGTGATTCTGCTTTTCTTTATGTACTTCTTTAGATATTTTGATCATACCTAATACATTATTATCAAATAATGGTATATAATTTAAATATTTTGTTTTTGTCTTTTCTATTATTTTATAGATAAAAATTACAAAGGCAAAATGAAGCTAAACTACTCTTTCTACATTGACCATTCTCTTCCAGGCTCTTCTCCTTTCCTTCCCCCAGGAATTTTGTTTTAGGCATAATTAGGTCTAAATGAACAGATGATTTTGCATCTTTTTTTGTTTCCTTTTTATATAGCAGAATAGTTAACTTATATGCCTTTTATGTCAGAGAATATCATAGATTAATCGTATTACTTGTTCTTTGGAAATATAGCAAAGAAAAGCCTCAAAACTCACTATCATCAAGTCTGACTGGATTCTGGCTCCTACTCACCCTGCAAGACAGAGTAGAACTGTCCCTGTGGATTTCCAAGACCATCACTGTTTACATTAGAAACCCTCGTCTTTCTCTGGGGATGTGCCTGGTGGATTCAAATCGCTGACCTTCAGATTATCAGCTTAACATAATAACGACTACACCACATTGGGGTGAGACGTAGATTAGTTTTAGTTGTGACAGTTTTTTTTCCATAAAAAAAATCTCTTGAGGAAAATTTCTCTGTCAATGATTGTATCATCTAACACTACCTAGTCTATAATCTCTAAACTCAGCTCCTTAAAATAATATACACTTGGCATTAAAAAGTAATAAATCCAAGAGCACAGGCCACCCAGTTAGTTCTACAGCTCTAGGCCAGGCTTTGTTGAGATTACCTAGATTTGATCGGGCGCTGAGTGAGCTGCTTGAGTCTGGATAGTATAGGGTCATTTAGAAATGATGGTTGGATGGCTGGTGGATGGGACGACTGAGCTGTGAGTATATTATCCTCCAGCATGTTATTGTTCACTTGCACATATGGAGATGGTATGTTAAACCACTTAAAATAATTAAATACTTTTATTGGGGACTCTTACATGTCTTATCAGAATCCACACAATCATCCATTGTGGCAAGCACATTTGTACACATGCTGCCATCATAATTTTCAAAGCATTTTCTATCTACTAGAGACCTTGATATCAGTTCCTCATCCCCCCCTCCCTCCTTCAGGAACCCTTGATAAATTATAGGTTAATATTTTCATATCTTACATCATCCTCTGTTGTCCTTCACCCACTTTTCTGCTCATCCCATTGGGAGGGGGGTAATATATAGATTATTGTAATTGATTTCCCCTTATCCTCCTGGTATCTCTATTCTCATTGTTGATGCTGAGGGGTTTATCTGTCTTGGATTCCCTATGTTGCAGGCTCTTATCTGTAGCAGTGTGCATGTTCTGGTCTAATCTGATTTGTAAGGTAGAATTGATGTCATGATAGTGGGGGAAAGGAAGCATTAAGGAACTAAAGGAAAGTTGCACGTTTCATAAGTGACTCATCTCTTCCTTGGGGACCTTCTTTGAGAGGATGTCCAATTGTTTACATGAGCCTTGAGTCTCCACTCTATGCTCTCCCCCCAGTCACATTGGGTGCAATTTTGTTCTGGGTCTCAGATGCCTGAAACATAGTCCCATCGACACCTCATGATCACACAAACTGTTGTGGGCATTGTTGCTTCTGAGTTAGATGAATGCTTATTTATCTTCAAGCTTCTAAGACCTCAGATGCTATCTCTTTAGATAGCCGGGAACCATTAGCTTACTTCACCACATTTTCTTATCCTGTCAGGATCCTGTCAGGAAGGTGAGCATCACAGAATGCTGGATTGTTATAACAGAGCATTCTTGTATTGAGGGAGGATTGAGGCGCAATGTCCATCTACAACCTTGATGCATATAGATATAATTACATAGATCTGTTTCCCTCTCATTATTCAAATATATTTACATATGTATATTCCTATATTTAGGCCTCTATCAATGTCTTTGCCTCTATAAATGTCTTTACTATGTTTCCTTTTATTTCACTTTTGTCCCACCTTCATGCTTAGCCTTTATTCAGGTTTAGCAATTCATCACCAATACATTGCCCTTGATTAAGCCTCACTACGCATCCAATGCCCTTTTCTCCATTGAGTTTAGTTTACTTGTTCTTCCCTTGTCCCTGGGTTGGTTGTCCACCCACTTTCTTTATCCCAATTCCCCTTCTCTTGTATCCCCTGGGAAGAGTCAGTTCTGTTGTTTTTGTCTGTGAATTGTTTATCCCGCCAAACTTATCTAGAGAGACATGCAGACACATTAATAAACACACAAACTTGTCAAAGCCAAGAAAAACAATAAAGGAAGTCAAAACCAACAAAACAATAACAACAACAAATGAAAAACAAACAAAAATAACAACAACAAAAAAGAATGCCAATGACAAAAAGAAAACGTCTATAAATAATTCCAGGTCCGTTTTTTGACCTGTAGGAGTGTTTTCCAGTTGATTCTGATGGTGTGCCACACTGTCTCCAAAGTCTATTTTTGGTATTCTCCTGGTATTTCATCATTTTGTTCCCTTTGCTGCTCTGTTGCATTCCCTTTGTGTTTCATCCCAGGGTGTCAGATCTGGCATGATTGCAGCATTGTGTCTAAAGCGATGCCCTCTGTAGCACTAGGGTTCCTTCAGGGAGGTTGTGTTTTGTGGGCCTGGTCCTAAGGTCCTCTCTGTGCACTGCCTGCTCAAAGCAAGAATACTGTCTGGAGCTTAGTGGACCAGGATGTGTTACCCTCCCTCTCCATCCTTCTTTATTTCTCCTGTGTTCTCTAATCAGATGTGCCCTTCTCCTCGAGCTGTAGCTTCAGTTCTGTCTTCTGAAGTGTGTTCTTCTGGGGTGGGGTTGGGGCTATTCTGATATTTGGAATTGGGGCTGGCCCCGCAGAACTCTTTATTGGTTCCCTGATACATACCAGTAAGTAGTAGTCAAGTCTTGGCACACTGGGTTGAAGCCTGGTTTCTTTTCTCCCTTTCCTGTGGAGATAGAAAAAACAACCCACCCTTAGGTAGGTTAGTGTTCTGCTCTCCCCCCTCTCCTCATGTCGTTCCCCCCCTCTATCTTTCTTCCCCCCTCCTATTTAGTTGGCTGCTATATGTAACCCTCGATTGGGTTTGGCCCCTCACCCCAGGAATTTAGGTATGTAATAGCTTTTCCCCGAAGCCTCACTTTTAAAGCTTATCTCAGTGGACTCATGTTGTACTTGTCCTTTTGTGCTTGACTTATTTCACTTAGGACGCTTTCCTCAAGTTCTCCCTATGTGAAATTGTGTTTCATGTGTTCATTTCTTCTTTTTAGGCATGCATAGTACTCCATTGTATGTGTACCACAGTGTTTTGAT
Source organism: Nesogale talazaci (assembly GCA_004026705.1). Taxonomy (NCBI): domain Eukaryota; kingdom Metazoa; phylum Chordata; class Mammalia; order Afrosoricida; family Tenrecidae; genus Nesogale; species Nesogale talazaci. The sequence continues at coordinate 8,554 of PVJH01017360.1, read as the reverse complement.
GCATTCACCTGCCAATGAAAATTTGAGTTGTTTCCAACTCTTTGTAATTGTGACTGTGCTGCAATGAATATTGGATCACAGATGTCTGATCATAGTTTTTTTCTTGCCTCTTCTGGTTCTATGCCCAGTAGGGGGAATTGCTGAGTCATAGGGTAGCTGGATCTCCATCTGCTTTATATATCCCCAAATTGATTTCCATAATGGCTGTACATACCTACAGGTCCACCAGTAGTGAATGAAAGTTCTTATCTCCCCACAACTCCTCTAATACTTGTTACTTTCTGATTTTTTGAATTGGACTATCTTTCAGGGTTTTAGGTGGTATGTTATAGTTATTTTAATTTGCATCCCTCTTATGGATAATGATCAGGAATATTTTCTCAAATGCTTATTTGTCATTCATGTTTCTGCCATTGTGAAATTACTGTTTAGGTCTTTTGTCCACCTCCTCAATGGGCAATTAGTTTTTCCCTTATTGTAAGATGGAAAAGTATTGTAGATTTTAGTAAGAAGGCCTTTGTCTAATATGTCAGTCTGTCGGCCCTCTTCTTATTCTCTTGGTGAATTCTCACAATGTACACAGTTTTATCTTCAGTATATCCTACTTGTCAATTTGTGATTCATCCATATTAGTGTCCCTCCCTATTTCTGATAGCTTTTGTATTCCCTGCACCAAAGTTCACGTTTGTCCTGCTTCCCTCATTGATGACCCTAATAGTTTGGGGGTTTACCTCAAAGTCTATTATCTACCTTGAGTTTACTCTTTTTCATGGAGTGAGATAGGATCTTGCTTCATTTTTCTGCAGATAGATATCCTTCCTGCCCCCCCCCCCCCCAGCAACAGTTGTTAAAGAGGGCATTCACTTCCCATTTGATATTTTTGGGAAAATATCAATATTTTGATATTATGAAAGTTCCATTGTCAATATGCTGGTGACTTTATTTCTGGATTTTCGGTTTTTTAACATTGGTCTAAGTATCTGTCATTATACCAATACTACACTATTTTGAGTGGCTGTATAATAGGTGCTGAAGTCAGGTAGAGAGAGCCCTCTCACTTTGTCCTTCTTTTTGAGGAGTTCTCTGCTAATTCTGGGTTTCTTCCTTCTCCATTTTTATTTCATAATCAGTTTTCCCATTCTTTGAAGAAGGATTATGGTATCTGTCTATAGTGCTTTGGGCAGAACTGACCTCTTTACCATATTGAGTCTTCTAATACATGAGCTATGGTATATTCTTCCATTTGTTGAGACCACTCTTGGTTTCTTGTAATAGTGTTCTGTAGTTTTCCTCATATAAATCATTTCTTTTTTTTTTTTAGTCATGTATATCCCTAGATATTTCAAATTGTGCTTAGCTCTTGTAAAGGGCACAACGTTTTTGATCTCCTCGTCTGTGGTCTTATCCAATGTGTATAGCAGTCCAATAGACTTCTGTTTGTTGATTTTGTATCCTACTTCTCGACCATATTCCTCCATCACTTTCAATATAAAAATCATATCATTTGTAAATAATGATAATTTTGCCTCTTCCTTCTCAGACATTTGACATCTTTTCTTTGCCTTATGTGGTTAGCTGGAACTTCCAGTATGATGTCAAATAGGTGTGGTGATAAGGGGCATCCTTATCCAGTTCCCTTTTTCAGTGGAATTGTTTTTGTGTTTTCTCCATTGATTGCTGCATTGGCTGTTGGTTTTTTTCATATATGGCTTGTATTATATTGAGGAATTTTCCTTCAATTCCTATCTTGTTGAGTGTCTTAAACAGGAATGAGCATTGGAGGTTGTCAAATGCCTTTTCTGCATCTATGGATATTACAATATTGTTCTTACAGTTTTTTTAATTAAAAATCATTTTATTGGGGGCTTGTATATCGTTTTTCACAATACATAAATACATATACTGTGCTATGCTAGGCACCTTCGCATGTCTGCTGCTGTTATTATTCTCCAAATATCCGCTTTTCCACTTGAGCGCCTGATATTGGCTTCCCATCCTTTCCCCTCTTCCCCTGCTCTCCCTTCCCCACAAGCCCTCAATAATTTATGAATTATTATTGTTCTGTCATATCTTACACTGCCTGACATCTATCCCTGCCCATTCCTTTGATGTCTGTCCTCCATATAGGAGGTTATGTGTATATCCTTGCAGTTGGTTCCATCTCTCTACCCCACTTTCTCGCCACCCATGCGGTAACTCCAATCTTACCACTATCCCCCAGGGGCTCATCTGTCCTGGGTTCCCCATATCTCCAGCTCCCCTCTCTACAAGTATACCTTCTCCAGTCCAGCTGGATTTGTAAGGTAGAGTTGAGACCATGCTAGTTGGGGGGAAGAGGCCTTCAGGAACTAGAGGAAAGTTGTATGCATCATCACTGACTTGCTGAACTTTGACTGGTCTGTCTCCTCCCGGTGACTCCCCTATAAAGGGGTGATCAATTACCCACCAGTGGCCCTTAGGTCCCCACCCTGCTCTCCCTCTCATTCATAATGATGTGATTCTTGTTCTTTGATGCTCAATACCTGCTCCCTTTGGCCCCTCTTGATCACACAGGCTGGTGTGCTTCTTCCACGTGGGCTTTGCTGTTTCTGCGCTGAGTGGCAACACATTTATCTTCAACTTTTTGAGACTCCAGACACTTAATCATTTGGTATCTGGGCACCATCCATTTCTTCCACTCTGTTTGCCTCTGTATCCATTTGTCTTCAGCAATTGAATGGGCAGTCAATTGGTCCATTGATTTTGATTTTTGTTCTTTGCTGCCTGACACCTGTTTGTTTCAGCACCTCATGATTACAGAGGCAAGTGAGCTTCTTTTATGGTGGGCTTTGTTGCTACTGAGCTAGATGGCTGCTTGTTTACATGCAGGCCTTTAAGACCCCAGGTGCCATATCTTTTCATAGCTGGGCACCATCAGCTTTCTTCGCTACTCTTACTTATGTTCCCACATGTCCTCAGTGGGCGCCTTGGAGATATGTGCATACAACAACACCTTGTGGCCACACTGGCTGTTGTGCTTCTTCTGTGTGGGCATGGCCACTTCTTAGGTAAATGGTCTATTGTTTATCTTCAGGCTTTTATGACCCCAGACGATATATCCTTTGATAGCTGGACACCATCAGCTTTATTCACCACATTTGCTTATGCACCCACACCCACAGGGAGAAAGACAAGAAAGGAGGAAGAGGAAGAGAGCTGGTCCAGTCCCCTCATTGGCACATGATGCTCAGAGGACTATACCCCTCTGGGGACCTAATGGGTCACAGAAAGGACTGGGCAAACAACAACAGGATGGGTCACACTGGCTCCCTGCAGACAGCAACACAGGTCATTTTTGGGGTCACATGGTGGGGAAGAATTGCAGACTGACCTCCTCAAAAAATGAACTGAATCAAGAAGGGAGCACTCCTGGTCAGAGAGTCGGGAGGAGAGAATGACAGGTCCGACAGTTCCTAGAGGGCATGGGAAGGGGGGGAGGGAGAAGGAGGTGTGGATAGGCTCATGAACAGGGGGAATAACAAGTGGTCCAGAATCGATGGAAAGGAGGGTGTGAGAAGTCTGGTAGGGATGAAGCAAGGACAATGTAACTGTAAGGAAGCACTGAAATGCTAATGAAGGTGGAGCATGATAGAGGGACAGGAGGGAGATGGAAGGAAATAGAGTGAAGAGCTAGAATGCAAAGAGCACTTGCAGAAGTCTAAACATAGGCATGCCCATACATAAATATAATTATTATAAAGAGGGGATAAATTTAAGAACATATTTATAGGTTAAGTACTGGGGTAGAAAGTGGGCCTTGGGTCCTCACCCAGGTGCTCCCTCAATGCAAGAACACTTTGTTCTATGAATCTGGTATTCCACAATGCTCACTAACCCAATATGATCACTGAAGTAAAATGTTCTTACAGTTTTTAATGGCAATGTGGTGAATGATACTAATCTTATTTTGTATGTTGAACCATCCCTGCATCCATGGTATGAATCCCATTTGATCATGGTGAATTACTTGTTTTATATGCTTTTGTACTCTTTTGGCCAACATTTTGTTAAGGATTTTTTCATCCATGCTCATTAGGGATATTTGTTTGCAGTTCTCAATTCTTGTTGATCCTTGCCCGCTTTAGGCATCAGAGTTATACTGCCTTTATTGAAAGAATTTGGGAGTTTTCCATCTTTTTCTATGTTCTGAAGAGTTTATGTTGAATTGGTGCTAGTTCTTCTCTGAATTATTGGGAGAATTCTCCTGTGAAGTCATCTGTCTCAGGGGATTTTTTTTATTATAAATCCTTTGATAACCTTGTCTATTTCTTCTACTGGTATGGATCTGTTGAGATTCTTGACGTCCTTCTGAATAGTCTAGGGAGTGAGTGATTGTTTTTCCAAGAATTTATCTATGTCTTCCAAGTTGTTGAATTCATTCGTAGTACTCTGTAACTATCCTTTTGATTTCATTAAGGTCTGTTGTAATGTCCCAGACTTCATCCCTCATTCTTGTTATTGAAATGTGTTTTTTCCTTTCTTTGGTTAGGTTTGCCAGTGCTTTGTCAATTCTGTTTTTCCTTTCAAAGAACCAACTTTTAGCTGCATTATTTTCCATAGTTTTCTTTTTTCCCTCTCCTGGATCTCAGCCCTGTTTTTTTAAATTATTTCTTTCCTTTTGTCCTATTCAATCTGCTCTCATTGGTGTAATTTCTGTGCCAGCATAACAATCGTAAGTATCTCTTACTTTTTAATGTGCACATGTTTTGCTATTAAATTCTCTTTGATAAAAACCTTTGCTGTGTCCCAGCAGTTTTGGTATATCGTATTTTCATTCTCATTGATTTCTAGAAACTTCTTGATTTCCTCTCTGATCTGGGCCAATAGCCACTTCAATAGAAAGCTATTCATTCTCTAACTGCTTGACTTCATTTTCTTCATTGTCCTTTTGTCGATTTCCAGATTTATAGAATACTGGCCAGAGAGAGAAGTCTATATAATCTCTATGTGCTTGAATTTACACAGGATTGATATGTGTCCCAGCATTTGATCTATCTTTGAGTTTCTGCCATATGAGCTTGAAAAGAATGTGTTTGTTTTGTTTTTGTTTTTTTTGCATTTGGGTGGAAAGCTCTGAAAAAAAATCTCAGGTCAAAATCATCCAATTGTGCTGTTTGGATCCATAGCCTTCTTGTTAATTTCTTTCCCTGTGATATGTTGGTTTTTACCCTACCATAATTGTTGAGTCTGCGATTTCTTCTTTCATCTTTTGGAATGTTTGACTTACGAATTTATTGGATATCTTCTTGGTTTGTATATATTTAGCATGAACACTAAACCAGGTTTTTTTTTTAAATAAACAAAAACGGTGACACATATAAGTATAGGAAAATTTTTTTTTCAGTCAACAAATAAAATTATATCAAAGAAGAGCCGTAGCCTAGTGCAACTCAAGTCCATGGCTGAGAAACTGTCTGACAGCCCTTCAATAATGATACAGTTGCCAGTCCAGAAAGCTTGGAAGTAAGGGGGAGGGTGGAAGATCACACAGGTAGTCCATTGCCCAGTAGAATGAATCTAAAGCCAGCAGGAAGATAACCGTGCCTCAGAAGTCAGGTGAAGGACCCAAATGTTTGGAAGGACAAAAGGGACAAGAGATAGATCAGTTCTCCCTATCAACAGATCTCCTCCCGCCACCCCCAGACCCCAAATGTTAGACTGTGTTCTTGAGAGTTGGGCTCCTCCAATATATTTTTCCACAGGTGAAGCAAATTGACACATGACCTAACCATCACAGCAGACTCTGAGCAAGATGAAACATGTGAGACCACTTAAAATCTAGTCTCCAAACTGGCATAGTACTGAATGCTGTTGTTCAATAACAGTCATTAGATCAGTCTTGATCCAAGTAGAGTTTAAAAAGATTCTACGTCTAAAGGTGATGACATAAGTCACATTGACATGCAATGTCACCTTTTAAAGGTATAGGCACAGGTAGAGAAAAGGACACTCTTATGGGCCATTTAAAATCTACCACAATGAGTAAGCGTGAACACTAAGTCCACAGAACTTGTAAACTCCCTGCCCACAAGAAGTGACAGCTTCTAACAATGGAGGAGGAAACCTTTTCATCGCACTTTACCAAGAAAGTACAACATGATATGTTTGGACTTTTACCAATTTGCTAAAAAAGATTAAATGTGGATTTAGCTTAATTTTTATCTTGATTTAGTGAAACTGATTAATATTTCCTTTTCTGAGTCTTGTCCATTCACATTTTTATTTAGTAAATTCTACAAGTTTAGTAACTGATTATTAATCTGGAGGTTGTCAGTTCAACCTCACTCAGAGCTCTATGGGAGAAAGGATTGTGGAACAATTCCAGCCCAGGAAAGCCTGTGGGGGAAGCAGACTCTGACACGTGGGCTTGCTATGAGCTAGAAATACTTCATGAAGCGTGACAACAAAAGGAAACATAGAAAGTGTGGGCTAAGGAGATGAGGAAATAGGGGACAAAGTAGAAGATACAGTCAAGAAAGGAGGTCTGATTGTGAGCTTCCATAAATGCATTCTCGGATATTTGTGATTTATTCTGCTCATCAAAGAGAAAATATTGAAAATTTTGAAAGGAGAGAAGAGATTCAATCAGTGCTGATCTGTGTTCTAACAAAAAATTATCAAGGGTAGGTAGGAGGCTGGCTCATAGAAGGCACTAGAGAGTGATTGTGTCAAGGATCCAGAGGAAGGGTCCAGAAGACATGAACAAGCCATAGTTACAGGCACGCACAGGAAAAGATATTGGCAAAACTTGCAGAGTAGTGCAGGCTGTATTTTGAAATGGCTTGGGTCCACAGCATAAGGGGTTAGGGTAGGTAGAAGGTGAGTGTGGTGTTTTGTGCCCAGGTGAGTACTAGTCAGTGGTTCTCAACCTTCCTAATGCCATGACTCTTTGAGCTCCTCATGTTGTGGTGACCCAACAAGCATAAAATTACTTGCATTGTTACTTCATAACTGCAATCTTGCTACTATTGTGAATTGGGCACCCCTGTGAAAAAGTCGTCTGACCCCCAAAGGGGTCCCGACCCACAGGTTGAGATCCCTGCTGGCCTAAGTAAAGTGCTATCATTAACTCATTTAAAGGGATTAATTCAAAGCAATTGATTTAGGAGGAAAGAGGGTGAGTTCATTTTTACCTCTGTTAAATTAGACATGCTGCTAGAGTATCTGCAGGGTAATTTCTAGTAAGTGGTTTGATTCTGAATCTAAATCTCTGGAGCAAGATCAGGACTAGGCATAAGAAATTAAGAATCATTTATCTAAAGGTGAATAGAGGAGTTCAGGCAGGTTGCTCAGTGGATAAGGGGCCAAGTACAGAAAGGAAGGAAAGAAATCTTTGGAAGAATGGATGGATGAAAAGGGTGCAGCCCGACAGGCTGCAAAGTAGCTGTCATGACCCCTAAGGTTCGTTGCAGCTGTAAAAACCAGCAGTTCTGAGTAACGATATACACATCAATCTCTTCCACATGCGGTCTTGGCACATGAAGCTTTGTTCCAAAGGGAGATACCTCTTGTTTCCTGACTTTCTGAGTGGTCTAGCGATGACCATTTAATTCCAGCAGTCAGCTTTTATGGCATATGTTGTGTGTCAGCGGTTTGTCTCACTTGCTTTCAATTTGAAGATGAGGCAGCTAGCAGAGTGAAATTGCGGCAAGCACAGCCCTTTTGCTACTATGATGATTGTCCTCTAGCCCCACATTGTAGGGGAATTTGTCTTCCTATGTGCTATTAAGCTTGCTTCATAGGAAACTCTGACAAAATGGTCTCCAAACTGATTTTGACGTCGGTGCCCCATCTGAATTTTGCACCTACCTAGTGGATTGGATACTTTGCACGATCTGATTTAGAATGCTTAGTCAACCAGGCTATTCAACCTAACCTCCCGAAAGGTGATGGACTGTATTGTGCTTTCCAATTTTTGTTTTTGATCAATAGTAACAGGTACCTAATCAATAGAAAGGGGTCAAGCCATTGTCTGCCAGTGAAGAATGCAGGTGCACTAATATGTCTTGATTTAGTAAATGGTTCCAAAGTGTAAGGTATTGATTAACCACTGAGACAGTTTGATTATCTTCCAAATAACAGGAAGAACAACTTGATTAAATCAAATCTTGACTTTAATCCATATAGGATTTCATGACTGTTAAAGAATTTAGGGGGGGAGTGATCAACAACCACTCTCACTACCACACCAAAACAACAAACACTCCGAAATTCTAAAGTGCTTCTGACTTGAATTTTAATTCTCCAGATGAAGTTTTCAAGGCAGTCAAAATACAGGAAAAACAGAGGAAAACATATAAGTAGAGGATTCTTGGGAAATTTAGGAGTATTATTAGCTATGTGGTACATATTTCTTATGGATGTTTACTCTTTGTATTTTAAAAGCAGAGCGTTTGCATTTAGCACATTTGCATTCTGCTTAATAAAGTTCACTTAACCAGAAGCCACAATTTATAGGGTGAGTAAGCCATAGCATCTTGAGTCTGGGGAGGCTTTGTGTTCTCTTTACCATTAA
>PVJH01017359.1:0-48075 GCA_004026705.1 Nesogale talazaci | reverse complement strand
AGGTAGGACTCTCCCTGTGAGCTTCTGAGACTGTTAACTCTTTACAGAAGTAGCACGTTCTGCCCTTCTCCCACAGAGCAGCTGGTGGTTTAGAACCATGGACCTTTCAGGATCTCATACATTGGCAGGTGACGGCGTCTTTCACCTGTTACTAGATTCAGAATTGAAGTTCTGACTCCAAGGAAAGCCATTTTTGAATATTGGGAAAGGAGGGAAGAGGAGAGCAGAAAGGAATGGGACTGACAGAGTCAGAAAGGAAACCCTCTGGAGGCATGAGCTGTTGGGCCCCTCACACAAAGAAAAGCATCTGGGAGAGGGAGAGGTAAAGTTACCAAATGGGGTTGAGTCCAGCTGGAAGCCATTAGAGCCAGCTTGGCAAAGTCTCTGAATTAAATCTTGGGACACGTTTGAAAAACACATCAGTGATAGTTACCTGTCAGGTGTGCCCTTGGCTTAGCTCCATCTGGTCTGGCCAGCTTGTCTGCAATAAAAGGAGAAACGTACTTTGTAAGGGTCAAAAGATAACGTGAGAGAAGCCAGTACGTGGGGGTTCTGCCTGGAGCCTGTGATGGGAGAGAAGCAGTCCTCTTCTTCAGCTTGAGCAGTTCCACCCCTGAGGGGGGTTGTTGAATCGGAACTGAGACAAGAGAAGGTTTAGGAGTCAGAGTCTTAAATGCAAATGAATTTGGGCCACATGGCTTGGGGCGGGCAAGTTGCCTCCCTGACTGAGACTCTGTTTTCAGGCTGGGCTCAGCAACTCCTACCAAGGATGGAGGGTGCTCGGCATGATCCCTGGCCCAGTGTCGGTACTCAATAAACAACAGCATGCCTCTCCTTCCCCCTTCTGCCATCTGCTCCTGCTGGTCCGGTAGGAGCTAGTTAGCCTATGTCTTCTTCTGTGTCCCATGAACCACCCACAGATAGTCACAGAGAGGGGAAATTATTTGCCCAAGGTCCCCTTGTGAGGTCTGAGCTCTGGCCATGAGTCCCACAGACCAGGAGTCTTGGACTTTCTTGGCACCTGGGAGAAGCCTCATTGATTTTCTGGATTGGCCTCCTTTGGCTGAGTATTTGTTCATTTAAGATCCATTGCTGAACCTCTTGTATATTGCAACTACCAGGAATGTTCTTATTCCCCACAAGAAACGGCATGGAAGATGAATTCACTTACAAGCTCTCTGATGTGATGGTCCAAACTCTTGTTCCTTTTGAGTCTGTTGGAAGAGACAGATATGGTTCAGGCCAGTTGTATCACCCAGACCCCAACATGCATATAAAGCAAGCCGCTCATAGAACCCAAGCCAAATCCACTGCCATCGAGCCTATTCCGACTCATAGCACCCCAGAGAAAGCTTCTGAAACTGCATCTTTACAGGTGTCGACAGCCTCATCTTCCTCCTCTGAGCAACTGGTGGGTTTGAACCACCAAATGTTTGGGTGCAGTCCAACACCTCGTCCGTAACACCACCAGGGCTCACAGCATAGGCATAACTGAGAGGCTGCTGCTGCTCAGCCCAGGGGAACAGAGAGGAAGCGCATGGCAATGCAAGTAGCTGGGAATTTTGTGCTCACCTTCCTCCTGTCACTTCAGTGACCTTTCTTTCTCTTATGCTTGTCTCTGAAAACCATCTCTAAACCATAACTTTTCCTATCCTATTGTAGAGGACCCTGCCATCATGTCATTGTCTCTATGGTTTGACCAAATAGTGACACTTGATGCTTGCTTTATTTTCTTTCCTGCTCACCATCTAACTCTTAGACATACTGAAAAGCAATGAATACCCACACCCCCGCAGAAGCCAGAAAGAAACAATGGCCACATCCTCCTGATCAGTTTCCACAATATGTCCTTGTTTCCTTGTGATGCACAGACTTCATTTTGACAAGCCTAGTGTGTGACCCACCTCAGACAACCACATGTGGAAGAATAACTCTTTGGGGTCAGTGAAAAATGGAATCATCTTGTCATTTATTAACTGTCTGCTCTTGATCCGGATACATTAACCTCTTTAAATTTTAGTTTTTGCATCTGTAAGATAACATCCTTTGCCGTAAATGGTCCCCAGTATTAATTTTAAGATTGTATAGTGTACGACAAATCAGTGCATGAAAAATGAAAGAACCATCACTCACATGCCTGAATATAAAGTTCAAGAGCAAAATGGAGCTCTTTACTTGGGAAAAAGTCACTGTTTTAAATTCCAGGTTTCCAAAAAATACCTTTACTGATGTACTTCTGACCCAACACCAACTTCTTACGATGACACAGTCCCCACTAACAAAGTCACCTTCCTGTTACCATGATCATTGATCAGTTTTCTATCTTAAAGCTGAGGAGCCCTGGTGGCATCGTGGTTATGGGTTGGGTGGTTAACTGCAAGGTCAGCAGTTTGAAACTACCAGTCACTCTGAGGGAGAAAGACAAGGTATCCTACTCTCATAAAAGATTAGAGTCTCTGACTCACAGGGGGAGTTCTACCTCGTCCACGAATAGTTTGGGTCACTAGGAGATGACATCAACTCCATGGCAGAGAGTTGGTTTTTATATCTTAAAAGTAGGTGAGCGTAAGGGGGTGAGAGAATGTGTGAACCAGAAAGAGTGTATCTGTGTGAATATAAGCAGATACAACCCTATCCCTGGGAGATCTTGAATTGATGTGACTTTGCCTCTGTGCGTCTGCACTTGCCTGTGGTGTGGTGTGCAAGATCTCTCCCCATTCCAGTGTCTGTATGACTGTGCTGCTCTTGGAGTCAGAGAGTAGGAGAGAGCAGGTCTGTGAACAATAGTGACCTGGTGAGAGTGCAGACCTCCAGCCTCTAAAGCCATACCTCCTGGCCCTATTGGAAGCCTTCTTGTGGGCCAGATGCCTTGTCTTTCAATTGATTGACTTCACTGGGTCCACAGCTTCTTTCCCTCGCTTACCTAATACTCTTAATGGCACCACTCAGCTACGAGACCTGAAATCTGTGCTTTGCTTTTTCTTCCACAACCCCGAGCCTTGTCGTTTCTCTTCCTGTGTCCCCCCCTTCCTTCAGTTGTGGTTTCTTTCCAGGTATTGACCCTCTACTCTTCTGGATCTGGCCAATATTCTCCTCACTGGTTGGTCCTCCTTCCTCTGATTTCTCCCTTTCTTGGGTCTGTTTACTAGTCTATCTCCAGAGGACTTTGTCTGGAATCTCTCTCTATGGAGCAAGACACAACTCTGCTCCCAAACCCTCAGGGGCTCTCCAGGTCCTTCTAGGCACAAAGACTTACCTGGGCATTTAGGTTTTACTACCTAAGTTTGCTGTGCTCCAGCCATAAGAGGCAACCACAGTGAATGAGTCAAGGACAGTCTACCCTCAAACCAACCCACTACACTAAGGAAACCAATCTCTCCCTAAGGGGTGCTGATTACTGCATCCAAATTGGTTTAGACATGGGCCTCCAAACACCCCAGAAAAATGGGATTTATTTTTCCTTTAAAAAATATTAAAAATCACTGGTTGGGAATCCCCTGAATATTATCACCCCCAAAAGTGATATTTGTGTCTCTAATGCCCTTCTCTCTCTAGTAGAACTTCAGCCTTGTGCAGGCAGAAACCTGGGCCACCTGGCTTACCACTCTACTCAAGGTACTGTGGACAGAGCCTTCCATGGGATTACTCAACTGGCGAGTGATGCAGATGCTTGGGCACCCGGAAGACAGAGGCAGGAAAGATAAGAAGGTTAAGTTCAGCCTCAGTGACTTCAGTCAGATTGTCCTCATTCAAAAATGTAAGAAAGAAATCTTTTAGTCTGACCTGTTTGATCTTTAGTTTATATAAGGTATGCAATTTTCATTTCCATTTGATTTGTGTGTGTTTGGTTGGGGGGGGGGCACGGATGTTGTCTGGCCATTTCTAATGCAAAATAATCAAGAACTAACCCTCTTGACAATTTTTGGAGTGACTCAAATTCTTCAAATTGAGAAGGCAGCGTGCAGTGATGGCAGGGACTAAGAGTAAATGGCCTCTCACCAGTGGCCACTGTTGTACTGGTATTTATGTCTGTTTCTCATATTATCCTTCAAGGACTTGTCGGCATCACCTTTTGATAGTTTGTGTTTTTTTAAGCTGATAGTTGAGATTTAAAGAGACCAAGTGACTGTGCCAGGTCAAGGAGGAAATGAGGAGTTCAGGATGTGAAACGTAAGGTCCAGTGTAGACCCTGACATCTATCAGGCATCCTGCAGACATTGGTTGAATGTACAAAGCATGATGTGCTCACAGTGAGGTGTCTTTGAGATTCTCTTACTGGCCTTTCACCAGAAAAATCTCTCGGGTACTTTTTAACTAACCACTCTCTTCTTCTTTCCTCCCATGATTTATAGTCATTCACCAGTAAATCCATAAACAGGAAGAGACATTCATTACTCTCTGTCATGAATGCTGCAACTGAAAGGCATGTATGTTTTACTACCCATAACATGTCTTCCAACACCTGTAGAAGAAAGACACAGGTATCTGGCTCCTTCTCTTACTTTTGTTCCTTCCAGATTGTTTGTACTGGCACAGGGACATCTGTAACCCAGGAATGTTATTTTCCAAGGTGGTTTCCTTTCTTCCAGGGCCCTGGACCAGGCTTTGCTAGCAGCCTCCAGCGTGTTACACAACAAAGAATGGATTTTGGCGGTCTAGCAGAGCAGGATGTTGCAGCTCTGTTGTTTCTTTGTCTTTTGGTTTTAGCATGTCGTCTGACCTCGGTGTGTTCATCTGGGTAGATTAGAGAAGCAAATTCATAGAAACACTCATGTGCAGAAGAAAGAGTTTTATAAGAAAGATCAATTATATATTGAGAAAACTTTCCAGCCCAGTCCACATCAACCCATAAGTCCAACATCAGTCCAAATGTCTGATACCAATCTATAAAATCATCTTCAGACTCATGAAACACATGTCACGATGCTGAATGCAGAAAGATCACAGGCCAGTGGTTGCAAAATCTTGCAGATCCTGTGATGGTAAAAGCATTTCAGTGCTGGCAGGAGTTTTCACATGGCTCTTCCAGCTCTTGACCTAGGGTAGCTCCATGTGTCTTCTCAACAGGAATGTCTCCAGGGGTGTGAGTGTCCCGCCTCTAGCGAGCTATTTAGCTCCTTAGCACCTCCAAATGAGGTCATTCAGCAGCCTTCCAATTGGCAGGGTAAACTCCACCCCTTCACTCTTAAGTCTCAAATTGACAACAGATTATGTAACAACCAGAGTGAGACCCAGTTTCCTACTTCCCAGGATGATTGCGGTGGTGGAGAAAGGCTGGGCACATGAAACGGGTACCCCCTTCATTGTCCTTCTTCCTTTCCAGGGCTTGCAGCATTCCTGGGGTACGTACACCCATCTCATCTTCATACCTTCCCTTGACTCTGACCACTGTCCTTGTAAGCTGGCAGCCCCCCATGCTTTTGTATGCCGAGTGATGGGGTTGGATCCTTGGGGTGCTCTGGGGGGTGGTGGGTCTTACTTTCCTCAGCAGATATTCAATGACCTTCTTCAGTTCACAGCATTAAAGCTCTTGGGTGGCACAGGTCAGGCTCTGACACTAACTGGAAGGTTGGCAGTTGTTGTACATGCAGAGGCAATCGGGAAGAAAGGCCCCGTGAACTGCTTCCAAAAAGTTAGAGCTTTGAGCCGTTCTCCTCTGCAGGGCATGGGAGAACCATGAGTCAGACTTGACAAGGTGGCAACTAAACCCTTCACAATAGGCTTCTGGATCCCTGCCCTGCCAAATGCAAATTGGCTGATGGAATGGAATTCCTCCCTTCCTCCTCCTCTGCCTGCCTATTTCAAAATGCAAGCTTATTGTTGCTGCCAGCTGTTCAGCCCCATTAAGAAAAGCAGGCTGGGAGCTGATCTTTTCCCCTCCTCTTTATTGTGGTTTGGGTGAAAGTTTACAGAACAAATTGGTTTTTCATTCAACAATTCATGCACATTTCCTTCTCTGGCTTTGGCTGCACTCTCTGAATGCCCCGGCACTTTCCCCTCTTCTTCCCTGGATTCCCCATCCCAAGGTCCTAGGCCTTCTTTCCCCGCCCCCTTCTGCTTCCTGAACTTTGTTTTTTGGGTCTTGTCTCTTTGAGTGTTCTGAGGGGCACGCCTCTCATGGATGCTGTCATTCTCTTCATAGGCCTATCGACTGTTGGGCTTTTAAGAAGATCCTTGGAAGTGGGCTCAGTTCATGTCAGCAGGGCATGTAAGGCCATGGCTTCATGGACTCCACAAGTCTTGATGGAATGAAAACCTTTTCAGAAGATTTGATTTTGAATCTGGTTCTAAATTTTTCTCCGACTCTGAACAGGACCTTCTATGTGTGTGATCCTAATCAAAGCGGTCAGCAGAAGCAGCTGGACATCATCTAGTGCTTCTGGTTGCAGGGTCATGGAGGCTGTCAACTGGTGGGCTTCTGGAGTCTTTGATTTTCATCCGTTGATGGGAAGAGATTGACAGTGGCATCTCAGATGAGTGCTGGTAAGCTTTCAAGATCCCAGGGGCTTCTCAGTCACCAGAGTAAGAAGAAGGGCATTATCTTTGTTGTCTAGGCTTTGCCAGTTGACCCTGAACTCCCCAAGATTATAGTTTAAGACCCCAAGCCCAAGGGCACATTCTCTCAAAGAGATGGTTAAGAAGTTTCCATGATTGTGGTCCCTGCATGCTCTGATACCTTCATGGAGACAGTTTGTGTTCAAGTAAAGATGTTTGTAGAGTGATTCTCTACCAATCCGACACATGCATGTAGTCCGACTCACCTTTCCACACCTGTTCAATTAGCATGCCTACTCCTCTATCTCGTTTATCATAGAACTGAATTACTCATTGGCCTCCTAACCTCAAGGTAAAAAACATTAACTACTCTTTGGAGAAAGAGGAAGCTTTCTACTCCCGTAAAGAATTACAGTCTTGCAAAGGGAAAACAGCGGGTGGTGTCGGATGTGAAAACAATAATAACTGTCATTTCTCAGGGATCCATGAGGGTGAGAGGGTGCATGGGGAGAGGGAAAAAAGAGGAGCTGATACCAAGGGCTTAAACAGAACGAAAATATTTGAAAATGATATTGGCAACATATGTACTAATGTGCTTGATACCTTTGATGTATGGATTGTCGTAAGAGTTGTAAGAGCTTATAAATGTCCTAGAGAAATATAGTAGCTTTCATTCATCCTTTGCAAGTAAAAAGGGTGGATCGTTCCACTACTGACATTAAAAAAAAAAGCTGTAAGAGCCCCAATAAAATGATTTATTAAAATTTATAAAAATAATTACCGTCTTGGAAACCCACAGGGACAGCCATACCCTGTCTTATCGGGTGGCTGTGAGTCAGAATGGGCTTGATGGTAGTTGTGTACAGTCGGTATGGAACAGCCCTTCCCTTTGCCGCCTCCCTTTTCTTCCTTTGCCATGGTGATAGCATCCTGCCCTGGGACAGGACCTCTAGTCATGGCTGGGCTGTCATGGCACTGAGGTGTGTGGTTTGCACGAGGACTGGGAGCTGGTGGTGACTGATGTGTGTGCTCACCATAGAGATGGAGCTGGTGGATTCTGAGATGCACAGCTGCCTCCGAACTGTTGGGGTTCCAGACTCACAGGCCCGCCTTCCTTGGCTTCTGCCCTTCCTCTGGCTCCCTGCCCTCTGCCCTTCGACATGTATGGGGCTTGCCTTGGGCATTAGTGTTTCCCTGTGTACAGCACACTTTCCTCAACTGTTTGCTCTCCCCAGATAACACTGCCATAAAAGAGCCACTACTGTCCTCAATGGAAAGAAGAGGAAGCAACTTACATGAGATAAAAGGGTTCACTGAAGGTGAGGCGAGGAGAGAAATCATACTTGTGCGAGTCTTCACTTTGGGTCATGACTTTCTGGACATTGTGCAGAAATTTCTGCACGGCATGATCAAGAGAGTACCTTGGCCCCTTCTTTTACAGAGGGAAATCTAAGGATCAGGGATATCTGATCACTTACTGGTTGCTCTAAGCTGCTCCTTTTCCAGCAAATGAATACTTCATGTCTTCTACGTGCCAGGCACCGCTCAGTGCCCAGGGGGAGAGGGGAACGGGCACGTCTTGAGCTCTTACTACATGCCAGGCTATTCTTGTTTAAATCCTGGCTGTATGCGGAGGTGAAGAATTGGCCAGCAGCAGGCAAGCCTAGTGGTGAGGAGGGACATAAACAGTGTGACTTCTGGCAAGCGGTTTAACTTCTCTAAGCCTCAGGTTCATCCTCTCTCAGAGGAGGCTCACAGTGGCTCTCTCCTCGCTGGGCTTTGGAGGGCCACCTGGTAAGTTCACAGCAGACGTGTACCGTGTTGGTACACAGTAGTGTGTGCACACATGTGGTCTGCCATACCCTGTGCTAAGCACTCACTCCCTGCATGTGATCTTACTTCTTCCTGGAACTCTTAACTGTGGAAAAGCTTAGCACCCCACCTGCCATACACGTCACATCACCACGGATATACTTCATTGTATCAGAGCTTCCCTTTATTGCATGTTCCAACAGTTTCAATGTTTATAAAAGGAGGGTTTGTGGCCATGCTGAGAGGAGCAGTTTCCACGCCCCCCTGTTCTAACAGTTTGTTCTCCTTTTGGGTCTTTATGTCACGTGTTGGCAATTCTTCTCCTATTTCGAGCATTTTCATAATGCTCTTGCATACCTACCAGAATAGTGTCAACATGACTTTGCCCTGCACTTGGCAAAACAAAACTAAAACTTGGCTTGACGTGCTTTATTACCAGAGCCTCGTTATGGTAAGATTGGCTCTTTTTGCGGTAGTCTGGACCCAAACTTGACATATCTCTGAAGTCTGCCCATAAAAGGTCACGGATGTGAAGGGGTGAGGCCTGAATTTCCCTCACATCGGTTGGCATCCTGGGCTTACCCCCAGAGGGGATCTTGTTCTGCTAGAGACCATGTGGGAGAGAGAGGCAGATATTGGGGAAGAGGGCAGCAGGAGGAAAGAGCAGAGAGCCTGGTAGGGGGGTGTAAGGAACAGGGTGCGTATAGGAGGGGACAAGGGGTAGAAGTGAGACTGGTGTGAAGCAAGAAGGGAACGGTCGGTAAGCACGTGGGCTGTGTGTGTGATGACGACTCTGGAGGCTGGAGCAGTAGAGGGAGGACTGAGAGAGGGCAGTGATGCAATCTTGGGCAGGGTGCCCTCCTCGGCATCCCTGATCATTCATTCCGTGATACTGAGTGACTGGTCTGTGCCAGGCCTGGTGCCTTCTGTCCTGCCTGGAGCACAGCTCATGTGTGCTGGGGAAAAACAGGCTTGGCTTCAGGGCACTTTGGGCCACAGAGTTCAGTGGAGAGCCACAGCAAGGCCCAAGGAGGCCTTGGATCAGATGGATTGAGGCAGGGGATGGGTTTGAGGTTGGAGAGCAGGGGGCATGGGGACGAGGCTGGAGTGGAGAAGGAAGCACTGAGAGGCTGCTTTTCAGTATCAGAGACCAGCACATTCTCTCTGGCCTGCACCTGGCCTGGGGTGGAACTTCTGTCCTCTGCGATGGCATTTCCTGAGCCTGGGAAGGTCTCCGGCCATAATCCTAGTCATGACTACCACTGTATACCACCGTCACCACTGCCATACACTCGAAGCCCCTTATTTCCAATCATTCTTATTTCATACACGGAGAAGTTGAGGCCTACGTAACTTTCTGGATACCATGATAAAGCTTGGCTAGCTCATCGTTCAAATCGGAGTTCAGCTTTTTGCCCAAGACTCTGTCTAGCAGCCTCCAGGAGCCTCAAGGTCCTCAAGCATTTTACTGTCTTGACATTTTCCCCATAAGACACTGAAAGGTTGGAACCCCCACCCAGGGGCTGTGTGAGAGAGAGACCTGGTGATCCTGTATTGCAGCCTAACAGACCCCAGGAATCAGTTATACTCCGTCACATGGAATTTTCTAGGTCAGACCTCTACAGCTGACATAATGGGCCCTCAAAAAGTTCAAGGAAGAATCCCATAATTATTTAATTCCATTTCCCCCCATGAACTTTTTGAAGCTCACTCATGTAGAAGTTTTGTACAACAGGGTACGTGCAAATTTTGAGAATGTCTTTCCCCATCTTGTACCCCAGCTGCCCAGTTCCCCTAATGGGCCCAAGGAATGTTGCCAATTTATTTCAGGCTCTTCTTGGGCTCTTCTTTGCTTTGATAAGCATTTTCTCAAATGTGATTCTGTGTCGTTGTAAAATAAAGTGAGGGATAGGTCATCAGAGATGCTTTGCTTCCACCATGTAATGATGCTTAGCCTACAATGGCACCAGCAACAACCAGACATGGCTACATCTCTTCCACTCTCCTGGAAGCTTATGTTCCTGATCTATAAGGCAGAGGACTTTCCAATGGAGCTGGAAGACCTTATTGCCTCCAACAGCCTGGGACAGATGGACCAAGGTCTAATGGAAATAGGATGGGCTCTGTGATGCAAACAAATCAGGCCCAGATTTCTAATCCTGGCTTTCTTCTCTCTTCCAGAAGGCTTTTTCTGAATCACTGCTAATCTAATACTGGGCCAGGAGGACATCTGGAATCTCAGTCTGTCTCCCGAATCAGATGTGTAACTCCTGAAGGCTGAGATCAAGTTTGCAGCTGCAGGGCCTCTGGCGTAGAGTGCCCCTTACAGCAACCGCATACACCCAGCTTTCCTCCTATTCTCAGTATGCAGAATGCTCCTGAATGTGCCCTTCTGTGTCCCTGTGTCACCAAGACTAGTGCTCAATTTTTCTAGAAGGAAACCAGGCTCCCAGCAATGAAGCCCTCTGTTCTGAGCTTGGCTTCAAACCCAAATATCTTTTTGCGAGTCATAATACTCTGCCCATTCAAACTCTCCTCAGTGACCTGAATGCTCTCCCTGAACCCCTTCTTCCATTTCGTCTGAGTGGGCTAGTCTCTGTTTGCACTTCCAGGTCCACCTTTTTTGCCTTGTGGTAAGTCCTGTGAGGCTGACTTCTGGCCACCTCTCCCTCTTGGCTCCTTTGAAACCTCAAGCTTCTGGTTATATATGGTCAATGGGATCTGAGGGTGGGAAGAGAGAGGGGCCACACTTTCTCTCCCACCCCTTGTGCACCCCTTTCAATGACTGCTTTTCTCTATTCAGTCCTCAGCTCTTCCAGGTCATGCCTTCTCCTGGGTTTCACTTCTCACTGGGTTCTTTTAATGTTCCTCACTCCACTTGGCCTTTATGACCAAGAAATAAGGGTCCCTTATGACAGCTTCCCAGAGTCCCTAAGCAGGGAGTACTATACTAACACTTGTGGTTGGTTCCCTTAACTCTCAAAGCATCTCTGCACACAGGTCTTCCTTCAACTTTCTTCTCTTGGAGTGATCCTCTGGGAGAGGGCCAGTTGCTCCTTTCCCAGATCCCTATTGCTGCCTGTGCCAAGGTCTCCCCGCTTTGTTTCCACATTATGCCAATATACAGAGACACCACATAGTCTGGCCACACCAAGGCTGCAAAAGGTCTCCAGATGCCCATCCTCTAGGGAGAGGAGTCTAACGACAATGTAGTAAACACGAGTCACCTAAGATTTTTCTTGAATACCTACAAGGCATCTTTAAACGGCTGATGGGAAATGGCATCAAAAGATCACAGAATTTTCTCCAGGAACTTTTGGAAGCCTCCTCATACGCCAGGCCAGGCACTGAGAAAGACTGGGACATAGGGGGTGTGGGGCTGGGAGCTGGGGGAGCTGCTGCAGTGAGTGCAGGCACTGGATCTCACCCTTCAAGGGGTTTCCTGTCCAGGGATAGCTCATTCTGCAACCTTGCTCCTTGAGCAGTGACAAAACCACTGGTTTTCCCTGGGTTGGGCTAGTTCACGGGATCTTCCAGACTTAGAGTATTCTCTGACTTCTGCTGCCAGAGGAGGTCTCCCCAATGATCTTGGATGTGGAAGCATTGCTCATCAGGACCCAGGAAAGCTCTAGTGCCTGGTGGTCTCTCTCTGCTTTGTTTAAATGCAAGCGTGTCTTCTGGTTGAAGGGATCTGAAGGATCCCTGCAGCTTTGGCTGCGCCAGAGCCAGCCTCACGATGGTCAAGGGTTGAATGTCTAATCTCTCAAACCCTGCAGCTCTTCTCCAGCCCCCAAAGCATTCCGACTGTCTGCTTTTTACCAACAGTGACATGTGACCATGAATGCTGTGGCTGGGATCGTAGTCCCTGTGCTGACCCCAAGGAAACCACCAGTTACATATTGGCCAAGGTTGGCTCATAGCTCCTCTGCTTTGAAGTTGGCCAGGATTGTTGAAACCCATGGAGAAACTTGCTTTCTCTGGTGGAATCTGACATTGTGCCTGAAGTGAAATCAGTCACTATCATTGATGTAGAAGCATTTTTTTAGGGGGGGGGGCATCACTACTCTCCGGTGGTGGAAGTAGGAGGCCCAGCCCCACGGCTGGAATTGAACCTCCGTCCCAGTGGGCCGCAGTCCCGAGCACAACCACTACACCACTGGGGCTCAGCCCGCATTTTTTTTTAAAAGGAAATGACCAAGTTGGACATTCTTTACACTTACAGGTACATTTCTGTTATTCCTAGGCCAGAAAGAAAAATTTTCTCTGGACAACCTATACCCTCTACTCAGACCCTTATTTTCATTTTTGACTAAGGCCCCTGCCCCCCTGCCCAGTCTTTATGCCCCACAATCTGGGAGATCAGCAAAATCAGACTGAAGGGCTTTTTCCTAGACCATGAAAAGTGAATATTGGATATTGTTTAAGCATATTAGTACAGACACGTATCGGGATATCGTATAGTATTATGCTGATGTGAGTTTATAGACATGAATAAAATCACAGCATAGAGAATTCAAAGAATTCAATTTCATTTAAAACAATGGCATTGCATCTCCCCAAATGATAATAATGGATCATTTTCTGTATAAGGATTTTCTATTTTTCCCTCTATTGCCTTAAATGTTTTTTTTAAAAAGGTTTCCAAAGGATCACCTTGTTATGATTACTACTTGAAAATATGAGTCAAGGTTATTCTCACATAAATATAGACAAGGACAGCTTATTTCTGCGAAATCTGAGGATAAAGTCAAACTGGTCCTCTCTGTCCCTGCAAGAGATAGATGCCACCAAGGCTCTGTGCAGATCTGAAGAACCTGCCAGGCATCCTCAGTGGGGTTTCCTGCCACCCCCACCCCCACCCCCTAAGGGGATGTGATATAGTCCTGCTTACCTGAAACATGCAGACCTCTCTATGGTTCCAGAGCTGACTCAGGAACAGGTAGGCGATGAGCCCTACCAGGAGCGAGAGCAGCACCAGCGAGAGACAGCCCAGCACGCAGTGGCTCCTGGCCTCTGGCCCGAGTCTGGCTCCCGGCCCGCGGCTGCCGTTTCCCGGAAGCATCTCCACGCGGGCTGTCTCTCGGAAGCCCAGCTCCTCCGCCATGCTCCTGCTGGCTCGGGAGGCTCCACTGAGTCTTCCTGGGCAGAGAGACCCCCCATTAAATAGAGGACCAGCTTTGAATGGTGCGTGAATTAATCACTCTGCCTACTCCTCCCCCTTCCCTCTTCCCTTCCACACGTTGTGGCCCTGCCCTACAAGGGAATGTACCGCCTACAACAGAAACCAAGTTTGATTTAAGGAAAAAAAAAAAAAGAAGCAAAGCTTTCCCAAGCATATTTATATACAGTGTGCTCATGTGCTTCTTCCTTCGTTTACACAAGGAAGTTAGGAAAGTCCCCAGGGGAGGAGATAAAGAATTCATCAAGTCAGTGGGCTGGCCAGTTAAAGCCTATCTGCTCCTTATGATGGAGTGCAGCCAGCTGGGCAGGCCTGAGAGCTCCAGGTGAAAGTGAGGGACGGGCAGATGTGTGGTTTGCAGCATGAGAAATGGAAATAGCTTTTGCATCAACACTTTGCAAAGTGCTGCCAAGTGCCTGGCCTTCCAGAGGCCCCCAGGAAGGCCTGCTCCTTGCACAAATCGGAAGACTAGAGTCCTTCATCATGACGGGAAGGCCTGCGGCTCACCCAGGAATGAAGATGGAAGATCGAGGGACTTATTCTGATCTTGTTCTTTCAAATCCTGGTCTGGGGTTTTCACCTCTCTCATCCAACTGCTTGTGACAAGCAACTATATGGCCAGCCCATGTTGAGTCATTGTCTAGGCCAGTCGTTCTCAACCTTCCTAATGCCGCGACCCTTTCGTACAGTTCCTCAGGTGGTGGTGACCCCCAACCATAAAATTATTTTCGTTGCTACTTCATAACTTTAATTTTGCTACTGTTATGACATGAGTGACCCCTGTGAAGGGGTCATTCAACCCTGAAAGGGGTCATGACTCACAGGTTGAGAACCACTGGTTTAAACCAAGTGAATGAAGGCTGCTACCTACAAGGTCATTGGTTCAAATCCACCAGATGCTCTGTGGGTAAAGGAGACTGTTTATGCCTCTAAAGACTTAAAGTCTAGGAAACACAAAGGAGGCACTTCTACTCTGTCCTATCGGGTCAACACTGTGCGTGACCCTTATTGATCCACAGTTCATTGGACACCGGTGATATGCCTTGCCACGGTTGGATGTGGTACGGAGTTACAATGTGTGATAAAGGTTAACATTTATTTCTGCACTTGCTTTGTGTTTTGAGTGAGTTAAATATATCAATGAAGTCAATCCATCCTCAGAATTACTCTCTCAAAAAAACCCAAAACCAAAAAACCACCTTCTTATTTACCAGTGTTGTTGCTCTTCCCATCTAACAGATTAAAAGATGAAAGTACAGGAAGGAAATCTATACCAGGATTTCAATGCAGGCAGGCTGTTCCCTGCCACGAAAACCATATGGGGCAATTCTATTCTGTCTCGTGGAGTCTCTCTGCAATGGGATTGACTCAACAGCATGCAACAAGGACAGGCCGCCTCCAGACCCTCTTAACTATTTCCTTTCATTGTACACATGACTAGATTGTATAGGATGAGTGACATCACTTGCGTGCCCATCATGTGCTGGTTGTATTCTCTGTATTGAGGGTAAAGCAGTGAAGCTGACAGAAATCAAAGTCTGTAGCCCTGAAGCAGATCTCCTGATGTTGGGGTGATGGTCGGTAAATCATAAGCTAAAATTCTATTATATTTGTTGAGCTGAAGTGCTTTAGGAAAAACAAAATCCAAACAAAGTGAGAAAAATCAACAAAGACACAGAAAAGGAATGGGGAATTACCTTAGATCTCATTGTAAGGAGACAGTATGGTATGTTCAAGGAGAATGGCTGGCTGGCACAGTGAGTGAGGACCGAGGTAGGAGGTGATGGAGTTTACAGTGTCTTACAAGGAAGCTGACCATGTAGAGTCTCTTAGGTCAGGAGAAGGTCTTGGCTTCTCCTTCAGTGAAGTGGTGAATCTTGGGAAGGTTTTAGAAAGAGAGATGGACAGTTCGCATTTCATGTTCAAAGGACCATCCTGGCTGCTGTATTGAGAGTAGCCTGCAAAGAGAAGAGTGACATGGGAGAGACCAGCCTGGAAACTACTGCAATAACACAGACAGAGGCTTGCACCTCTTAGAAACAATCAATCTTATAGTATGCAAAGGGTAGCATTTACTCCTGGAGAAAGCTCATAGGTTAGGAAGGAAAGGAAAGCAAGCAAGCAGCTAATACAGGTAAGAGATAGGAAGAATGCTGTTATAGTGCAATCAATGTTGTGCAGTAAAATGTGTATGGATCATTGAAAGGAAAACCAAGTTGCTCCGTAATTTCTCACCCAAAAAGCTTTGAGATGAAAATGAACAACAAGCAGCTTTGGAAAGAAAGAAGGAAATATTCCCCATCACAAGTCTACATGTTTCCATTTGTAATTTAAAATTTCTCGACCACCCATAAGGAAAAAAAATGATCCAGACAAAAAAAGAGGGTGGTTTGGTTGAGGGTGGGAGCCGCAAGGTCGCAGAAAAAGGTGGGTTCTGGATGCATTTTGAAGAGAGATGACAGTTTCTTACTGAGCTAGATGTGGAGTGAGAAGGAAAAATGGGAAGGGCTGAGTCCCGGAGGATGTTGGTGAGTTCGGGTTGAGAAAGCACCATGTATGATGCCTTTTAGGCCACTAAATTGAAAAGATGAGTATGCAGTTGAGCAATGAGTCTGTAGGTCCCAGAAGAGACTTGGGGGGAGATATTCATTTAGGTAGGATGCTTAGCATAGCTCTTATCACACAGGTCTCCAAAGTGGGGGATCTTTATACGATTATTCAAAGTCCTTGTGTCTAAATTTCCAATGAGTATTGCTGAGCTGCATGAAGTTACCAACATCTGAACATTCTTGACCTACAGCAATAAAAATCTCATATGGGGCACCCTGATAGCACACCCCATATACCTATGCTGCAGAACGCTTGGAGTAGGGTCTGGAACAATATCCAATAGCCAACCACAGAACGATTTCTGCAGCTTCACATGCCAGATATTAGGAAATCAATCAGAAGGACTACATATAGACACACTACTTTTGTGTCAACTTTGGCTGCTTAGATGGACTATAAAACCTTTCAATTTTTAGAGATTTTTGGGTCTTTGGACAGCAGTCTTGAAATATCATCATTGTTGCTATTATTGTTACCATTTTGTGTGAGTTCATGGGACATAGCTAGACTATTGCATGGCTACTAAAGGAAGAAAGATTTCAGCTCAGAGTCTATTGATGCCATTTGAAGAGGAATCATGTTGCCTCCAGCAGTGGGGACTCTCTGTCGAAGGACAAGTACAGGTAAGTTCAAGACCATTCCTTGCTGAGGTTTGAGAAGAAATTCCGTTACTGGGGAGACAATTGGCATTGAGATCTCCTACAGATGTCTATCTTATTGAGACTGGATGACTCAATCACTGCTGGGTTAGTTCTTTTGACAGTGGGTCTGGGGAGCTGAACTTTGTGACTGCTGGGCATGATTCGGCATTTATGTTTCAGAGTGTTTTGTTGGCCTCTGGATTCCACACCCACCTCCCTTTCTGCACATCTGTGCTTATATCTCAGTTTACTGAGAAAAAGTTTTTCCAGATTGTGCCACAGATTTTCCTTTGATGTGCAATGATAGATTAACTGGGACAGGTCAGTTGACATTTCCCCTTGCCTTTCTAAATTGGGAAAAAGAATAATTTCTCAGTCAGATTTATTTATTTATTTATTTATTTATTTGTTTGTTTGTTTGTTTGTTTGTTTGTTTTTGTGGTATCACTGCCCTGGTGGGAGTAGGAAGCCCAGCCTTGCTCCTGGAGAGCTGCTGCTGGATTTGAACAACCAACCCTGTTGGCCATAGTCCCACACACAACCACTAGGCCATGGCGACTTAGCATGTAATTATTTCTTGATCTCGAAGTATGCTTTGACTTGTGCAATATCCACAGTCTTGTTGCAAGAGTGTGAATTTAGGGCATACGTTGAACTTCCTGGAATGTTACTAGTGGCCGCAGGACCTGGTCTAGCTATTTTTCTTGGGAAATCACTATTCCTTGGAAGGAAGATTTTCAACATTCTGACATATAAACCTCTGGAGACATCTTAAAAAATACAACCACCTTCTTGAGAGGTATCAAGCCTGACTGGCTTAACAAACCACAGACAGAAGAACCAGGTAATGCCTGATTAGCACTACCAACTGCTCTGAAAAGGATCACATTAAAAGATCCTGATAGATGGAGAAAGTGTGAAACAAAACTCAAACTCACGAAGGAGACCAGGTTTACTCGTCCTCTAAGCCTAGGGCTGAAAGTCACCCTTCAGACCTGGCACTAAACTCACCCTCCCCTGTTAGAAGAATTCACTGTGTGAGGTCAAAAGGATAGCATTTGCCCAAAGGCAGAAAGTTAAGAAAGAAGAAGGAAAGGGGAAGAGGTGGGACAAGTGATAGAAGTAGAGAAGTTGAGACAAAATTTGTATAACTTGTTTAATGGAAAACTGATGATCTGCTCTGTGAACATTTGTGTTAGACCAGGTAGATTAGAGAAACAAATCTAGAGAAACTCACATAGAAAATAGCTTTATATCCAAGAGTAATTATATATTAAGAAAACATCCTAGCCCAGTCCAGATCAAGTCCATAAATCCAATATTAGCCTATATGCCTGATGTTGGTCCATAAATTCCTCTTTAGACTCACATAGCACATGCAATGATGCTGAATGCAGGAAGATCACAGACCTGTGGGTGGAAAATCTTGTAGATCCAGTAGTGAAGGATCTACTTCCAGGCCTCTGACTGTCATCAGCTTGGCTCCATGTGGCTTGTCAACAGGAATGTGAAGCAGAGAGAGAGTGTGTCCAGCCTCCAGTGAGCCATTTATCTCTGTTGAGCCTCTAAATGAGGTCATTAACTGTGACCTGATTGATAGGCTAAGCTCCAGCCCTTTTTTCAAGTTGACAGATGATATAAATGCCACAATTTTCATTTACTCTAGTATAAAAAATTAAAAAAATAAGAGTATCACACACACAAACACATAGTCATCTTGAATAGATCCTTTTCTAAAATATATTTTTAACCCTTTAACTTTTATGGTTATAAAAGGAATCTACTTTAACTTTAGGAAGCTGAAAAAATTGGAGGAAAATATTATTTACATGCTGTGAAGCAAAGATTGACACTTTTTTTTCTCTGCAAAGGGTCAGTTAACACGGAGTCTAGGTTTCATGGAACAAGAGGAAAAAATGGAAGGTACCACAAAACCAAGCATCAAATCCAAAGCTGCTGTGTCAACTTCAACCCTTAGCAAACCCACGTCTGACATAGTAGAACAGGACTCCATAGGTTTTTCTTGGCTGTCACTTTTATAAAAGCAGATCACCTTGCCTTTCTTCTGTTACTAGTCAATTTGTGCCACCCAGGAACCACTTGAATATGTTATGAACTTAGAAAGGCAACAACCACGATTGGTTTGCAAGTCACACAAACTGGGGCGAGCTGACTGGGGCATATGGTCCATTGTTTCCAACCTGGGCTCTAAACTCTCCAGAAACTGCTGTTCTGGGGGATTTCCCCTGCTTTTAATTTTCTGTGCTTTAAAAACAAAATAATTTAAACACAATTAGGATTATGTAGTACACCCAACTTTCATTTTTGCGCATCCCTGTTTAAGAACAATGTTTCAGAAATAAAGTTGTGAAGGACTTTCAAATCTTTTGTAAACAGGAGTTGTAGTTTCCTGAAGACTCAAACCCAACAGCCACTGGCCTTGAGCTGATTCTGACTGAGCAAGAGCTACGTGTTATACATTTAGATTGTTTTATATTCATTTATCAATAATGAATAGGTTTTTTGTTTTTTCATTGTGGGAACTTTCCTGCCTTTAGTCTGGGAAGAGAATTCTGAGGGCAAAGGCAATGAACAGAGTTGAGGCTTCTTTTTTTGTGGTGCCTTTTTACTCTCCCAGACTTACGGAGTTCTGGTGGCTTAGTGGCTTAGTTCTGGTGGCTACACACTAAGCTGCTAGTCACAAGGTCTGTGGTCCAAACCCATCAGGAGAAAGCTGAGGATATCTACTTCATAAAAATGTACAGGTTCAGGAACCAAAAAGAGCAGTACTACTTTGTCCTAAGGGATCTGAATGTATCAGATTGACTCAATGCAATGAGAGAATGAGTCCAGACAAATGTGAAGGTTCATCTAACACTCCAATTTGGTGAGGGTTGGGTAGCTTCTTAGAAGAACACATACTTTGCAGCACTTAGTGTAATAACTGGTGGCACTGTAGGACGAGTTTCGGTTTACTAACGGTTGTGTCAGGCTGCTGTCAGTTTGTTGTAATGTGATGGTCTGTGTGTTGCTGTGATGCTGGAAGCTATGGCACTGCTGTTTCAAATATCAGCTGTGTTAACCAAGATGGTTTGAGCCCCCTGTGGTTTCAGCAGAGTTTCCAGACTAAGGACAGATTACAGAGAAGGAATACACTCCCCACCTTAGAGGAATTAGCCACTAAAAAGCCCAATGGATAGGATGAAAATATTATCAGTTACTGAAATCTTAATAGGCAGAAGCATAACATGGTCAGAGATAGTGCCAGAAGATGAGCCTTTCCTGTTGGGAAAGCCCTTCCTGTCGGGAAAACCTTTTTGAAGTTGATAGAGTCTGCCCTAATGATGTGGATGGAGTCAAGCTTGTGGCAATAAAACTTATAAGACCTTCAATTGTTGATGGGCCATTACTCAAAATGAGAAGAAGCAGCTGTGAACGCCAGCTAATAATTGGAACTTGAAATGTAAAAAGTATTATTCTGGAAAAATTGGAAGTTGTTAAAATGAAACAACACATCAAGATCAATATTCTAGGCATTTTTGAGCTGAAATGGACTGGGACTGGTCATTTCAATTGAGGAAACTTATGTTTTACTATCCTGAGAATAACACAACCATAAGAAATGTCATCATATTCATTCTCCAAAGTGACATTTCAAAATCTCTCTTAAAATGTGATACTGTCTGAGATAGAATAATGTCTATTTGAAAGAACATTCAGTCAATATAACTGTTAACAGGAAGATAAAGGCAGGGGCAGTTCCCAAACCCCTCCCTATGAGAAGGTCACACCCACAAAGAAGTACCATCAGACTGTGTGGTAGTTACATAATGTCATGTCTACTAGATATAGAGAAGTGTAGACCTGGAGTTTCTCTAGTCTATCAAGTCTCATTTGACCAGAGAAACAAGTCCACACACACTAAAATGTGTGTAAGAGAGAGCTTTATATCAAAGAGCAATTACATATTGAGTAAACATTGTAGCCTACTTAGATCAAGTCTATATTGTCAATATTAGTCCATATGTCTGATATTAGTCCATAAATTCCTCTTCAGACTCACAAAACACATGCAATGATGCCAAATACAGGAAGAACACAGGCCAGGGGGTAGAGAGTCTCATAGATCCAGAGGTGGTGGAAGCATCTCAGCGCTGATATGGGTCTCCACATGCTTCCTCCAGTTCTCTGAGTGTCTCAGCAGCAGAAAAGGGAAGGCAGAGAGGGCAGGCATCCCACCTCCATGGAAGAAGAGAGGAAGTTCCCAGACCTGATTGACAGGCAAAACTCTCCCACTTTACTCTATTTATCAAGTTGACATGAAGCCTGATGGTACCTTCTGGTGGGTGTGACCTTCTCATAAGGAGGGTCTGGAGATTCTCCCTCCCTACCCCACCTTCATCTTTCAGTTGATGAACCACACTGGGACCTGCAGGAGCCCTGTGATGTGGTCACCAACATTGGACCCCCACAACTGCACCCACTGGCATGCTGCATCACTACAGGTGGTGTGTGAGTCAGAAGAAGGATTTATGATCTAATATTGGACTTATGAACTTGATCTGGATTGGACTGGGATATCTGCTTGACATATATAATTACTCCTTGATATAGAGTTCTCTCTTACACATAAATGAGTGTCACAGGATTTGTTTTTCTAGTCAACCTGACTTAACACAATAACTATTATTTAAACTATGCACCAACTAATAAAGTTAGTGGTGCAGATCTAGAAGCATTCTACTGATGTCTTAAGTCTGAAATTGATCAGGCATATAATAAAGATGAATTGATAATTATTGGTGATTAGAATGCAGAAGCTGGACACAAAGAAGTAAGAACAATAGTTGGGAAATATGGCCTTGGTGATGGACATGAGGTTGGAGATTGCATGATAGAATTTTGCAAGACCAATAACCGCTTTGTCAAAAATACATATGGACTTCTCCAGATGAAAGACAGATAAAATTTACTACATCTGTGGGAAGAGATGATGGAGACGTTCAATATCAGAAACTAAAATTAGACTAGGGAGCAAACGTGGCACAGACTATCAATTGCTCTGATGTAAGTTCAAGTTGAAGTCACAGAAAATCAAAACAAGATCATGAGACCCAAAATACAACCTTGAGGATGACTGATCCAAATTTTGAGAACATATGAAAAACAGAATCAATGCAGTAAGCACTAATGGCTGAAGGCCTGAAGAATGTGGGATGCATCAAGAAGATCATAGGCACAGAAAACAAGAGATCATTCAAAAGACAGCAAAGAAAGAAAAGGTCAAAATGGGTGTCAGAAGAGACTGAAACTTGCTCTTAATGTTAGAGCTAAAGATATTCAAACTCCCTGTTATTGCATGGTTTCCGAATCCTAGTGATCCTGTAGGGCAGGGTAGTCATTCAGGCACAAGGGCGAAATGAAAAAGTCAAAGAGATTGACAGGAAACCTCAAAGGGCAGCTTAAAAAGACAAGGTAAAATAGTATAATAAACGTTTAAAGTGTTAGAGTTAGAAAACCCAAAAGGAAGAAAATGCTCCACACATCTTACGTTGGAAGAACTAAAGAAAATTGCAATATTGAAAGATTCTTTGGGGAAAATGTTGACTGATGCAGGAAGCATCAAAAGAAGATGGAAAGAACACACAAAATCACTGTACCAAAATGAATGAGTCACCATTCAAGCATTCCAGTTGAGCAATGTTGAAGGAAGAAGTTCAAGCTTCACTGAAAGCATTAGCCAAAAGCAAAATTCCAGGCATTGACAGAATACCAATGGAAATGTTTCAGCAGGCTGATGAAGCACTGGAAACACGCACTAGTCTATGCCAAGAAATTTAGAAGATGGCCACTTGTCCAATTGATTGTAAGAGTTGCATACTAGCACTCATTCCAAAGAAAGATGACCCGGCAAAATGCTCAAATTATAGAACAATATCGATGATAACACATGAATGTACAATTTTGATGGAGGTCATCCAACAACAGTTGTAGCAGTACATTGATAAGGAGATGCTAGAGGTTTGGTCAAGATTCAGAAGAGGACTTGAAATAAGAGATGTCATTGCTGGTCTTGGTTGAAAGCAAAGGATACCAAAAAGATGTTCGCTTGTGTTTTCATGCACTATGTCAAAGCATTGTAATCATAACCGATTATGGATAATCGGCTTGGAGAATAAGGACTGCAGAACACCTTCTGGACTCAAGCAGAACCTGTACATGGATCAGGAGGTAGGTGAGTGAAGCTGCACAAGGGAGTACAGCGTGGTTCAAGATCAAGAAGGTTGCGCATCAGGATTGTGTCCTCTCACAATACTTAGTCAATTTGTATGCTGAGCAAATAATTAGACAGGGTGGATTATATGGAGAAGAATGCAGTATCAGGATTGGGAGGAAGGTTTATTAATAACCTGTGTTATGCAGGTGACACAATCTTGCTTGCTGAAAGTGAAGAAGACTTGAAATACTTATTCATGAAAATCAAAGATTGCAGACTTTTATATGGATTGTAGTTCAATGTAAAAAGAGAAAAGAAAGATAACAACTGGACCAGTAGGTAACATCATGGTGAATGGAGAAAAGATTGCAGTTGTCAAGAATTTCATCTTTAATCCACAATCAATCCTCAATGAAGCAGTCAAGACATCAAGTGACCTTTGATTAGCTGCTGAATATTTTAACTGCTTCTCTGAAGCATCTCGCCGTGGACTCAAACCTTCAACCTTTTGGTTAGCATCTAGGTGCCTTAGCCATAGGCACTACACAGTGGCCCTGACGATGTGATGCAACAGTGTAAGAAGGAGTGCAAAGCAACTGAACACAGGACTCAGGATGATGAATTTGCTGAGCGGGATAACTTAGGGAATGCACTGGTGAGGGGTTTCAAATAGTGTCCCAGTCCCATGATAATCCTTCAAATCCTAGGTTTTATTGCAGGTTAGGCCATAGGCTAGCAGATACCATAACACTTGTTATTAGTTGCTCTTGAGTCATCTCTAAGTTATGCTAAGCCATGGATAACAGAATGAAGCATTGCCAGCTCACTATAAATCATTAACTGAGCCCTGTGGAGTGAATCGTGTCTCCCCACAGTCTGTCTTGTAAAGTCTAGCTCATACACTCATAACCTGGGAGAACTGTGGGGTAGGTGTTGGGTTGCTAGTGGTTCAAACCCACCAGCTACTCCTTGGGAGAAGGGTGAGACTGCTTCTGCATAGATTCACAGCATTGGATACCCCACACAGGAGTACTATGAGTCAGAATTGACTCCCTAGTAGTGTTTTTTGTTTGTTTGTTTGTTTGTATCGGAGGTTACGGTTGCATTTTGAATTGGGCTTCCTTTGTGATGTTGAGACAGTATTAGTGTGATAATTGCTTTCAGTCCATCTCTTTGGATATATAAATAGAGCAGATTAAACCAGGAAAAAAACAAGCAGAAGTGGGGGCAGGTTGGTACCAGGGCACATGAAGATCACCAAGGAGCAAAGGGACAGGAACCAAAGAGGCAAGTGTGTTCCTGCAGAGCTGGTAGGGACAGGAACCCTTCGCCTACAGCTGAAGGCTTGTCATTGGATGTCTGGCCCTCTACATGATAAGAAAATAAAAATTATCTCTGTGAAAGCAATTCACTTCTGGTATTTATTATAGTGCACTGTGGCATTTGTTATAGCTCTTATTATATAACTAAGACATGGACTAAATAAAAAGTAGATCAATTATGGACTATGGTAACAGTGTGGCACAACCCAAAGATTATGTTTCTAAACAATAAAGTAATGAGATTCAATAGACTGTGTGTGTGGTCCTGGGAAACTTTCCAGTGAGTAAAGTACACTCATTTTATGGTATCTCTTTTGGCTTCCCTAAGAAACTTTGGTCCAGGCAAATGACGTTCCCTGATAAGTGAGGTCTTGTTAAAACCGGCTCCATTGTTAAAGATAATAAGCCTTCACTTCAAAGGGACCAAAGTTAGGGCTTTATCTTCATTGGCAATTTGGTTCTAGTCAGAATATTGGGGGAGATCTGCCTGTGGATGGATGGTAAACTCTGATCGGAAAGACGATGTCTCTCATGGATAGTTGGCAGAGGTCCAGGAGTGAAGCAAGAACAGAGAAACGATATGTTGTGACGAAGGCTTGCAAATTCTGAGCAAACAAGTTGGACTCCAAGAATTTAAGTCAAATAGTCAGACTGTTTTCTTGCCATTGGACCTTCCTCCCTTCTCAGTTTCAGCCAACAATTGCTCTTTATGGTGGTGGTGTGAGCATTTTCTTAGTTGTAGGGTATAGATTCTACCAGAAACTGGAGATTCAGATGTGTTCAAAATCTGAGCTTGGATGTCATTATGTTTTTTTCATAAGTGGAGCCCTCCTTCTCAGCATAGGCACCAGTGAGACTTTTTTGTGGAGCTCTCACAAACCTTTGCTGAACTGAATCTGGGGGAACTGTACTTAGCAGAGGGCTAAGCTCTGTGGCTACAGTCACATTGATAGTCTGGGGCGAAGTTAGAGCGCCCTCTTGGGTTTGTCCAGTCCACACCTCAATGACCGAAGTCGTATCACATAACAGTGTAATGATTTATTGCTACAGCTTTCCTGCCCACAATCCGGAGACTATTTTAAGGGTAGAAGTCTTTTTCATTGCCGAGTCTTCTAAGCTTGAGACATAGGGTACATACTAAATGTTTAGACAACATCATGTATTACACCTTGTGGTAGAAGCTTAGTCAATATGTAGACAAATGGATGACTGGTTGGAAGAGATCCAGAAGGTTTAGCAAAGAGAGAGTGGTCTGACTTTGACTTTGAGGCAGACCCCCATGAATAGAAATGAGCAGAGAGGATGTTCACAGTGAGTAATAGTGGAAACTTTGTGTCGGCTGAGCCATCCTAACATACTCTGGCTGTAGATAATATAATTTATTGTTGTTCTTGTGTCTTCTAGTTGTAGGTCAGCCTGGAGGATAAGCCAGGGGATGGGTTGGGATGGAGCGGAAATAGTAAGGGAATACATGTTTCAGAATCACCACTTTTATTCTACTCACATATCAGAAGCCTGATCTACAAGACCTTCCTCGGTTCTCATACAACCTTGTCAGGGAGGAGATATTGGTGCAGTTTTGAAAAGTGCAAAGCATTCAGAACAGGGCAGGAAGTTCTTTAGAATGACCTCCCTAGTGAGTGGCAGAGACCAAACTAAAGTAGAACTCAAACCACCAGTTGCTTTGCAGTCAGCTCAGACTCACTGTGGCTCCATGTATATCAATGTAGAATTATGCTTTGCAGGGTTTTCGACATCATATAGATCACCTGGCTTTTCTTCTGTGACTCCTCTGGGTATAACTAGCCCCAACTTTTGGGTCAGCAGGCAAACATATCAACCATCAGCATTGCTCTAAGACTCCCCACTTTGGTGAACTCAGGCTTTTGAAGTTCATGCGTTCCTGCTGTTACCTTGCTGCTGCCCTGTCACATGGCTGTCCGAGGCAAGTGTGGCCAGGAATCAGGGTGAGAGTCAATGCACGGAGGTGGGGAGTCAGTAAGACAGCTGCAGGATCTTGTGCAAGAGGAGCGGGAGATAAGATGAGAGCAGTAAGCAGGGCAGCTTCTATCGGCTGGCTTTGGTAAAGCGCCCTAGTAAGGCGGGGGTGTTCAATTTGGAGCCTGTCAGACCCCTCATATCCAATGATATGCACATTGGCTACACGCTAGTCCTGCCCTTTCTGGGAAAATGTTCCTATAAGTGGACCCAGAACTTGGACAGGGAGGAAGAGCAAGCTCCTGCTCTGGAACCAGGGGCAATACTGTTTTGGAGAAGTTGGACAGACGATTTTAACCACGGGGGCTGAACTGGAGGCGACGAGGGGAGGAAGTCTACACACGACAGGGACAAAAAGGAAGTGGTTCAAAAGCAAAAAAGGATCAGAGACAGAAGACATGGTTGAACAAATCGGTGGCCTTGTGTCAGGTAATGGTGAGAGAGAAGCCTGAGAACTTGTTCCCTCAGGGGCTGGCTTGCATCCAGAAAACACTGGTGCCTGTTGGGGAGAAAATAAGAAGTCTAGGAAAGAGGAGGAAAACTGCGCTGCTCCCCAAAGAACCAAGATGAAGACAAAGACACAAATCTAATGGTGACCACCCAGAGACAACAGCCACTAGATGTAAGGGTACTTGGAACCAGGGTAGTGATGGAAAGAAAGAGCAATAGGCACAGAGATAAGAAGGGGAGCTAGTAGCACAGGCACTCGGTTTAAAAGAGAGCACGCATATGGATTTACAGAGGAGCTGTGCATGATACTCCCACAGGACTCCCTGGAAGGACTCATCATGTGGCTTACGTGAGAGCCTGGGCACTCCAGTCTCGCATCATGTGGCTTACGTGAGAGCCTGTGCTTTCCTCACAGACACACAGAACCCTCGGGAGCAAAGGTCACATGGACTACAGGTTCCTGTCACTCTCCGTGCTACACGGGACCGCGGTGGGGCCCTTTCTCAGCCTTCCACTGCCCATCCCAGAGCTTGGCCTGCACATCCGCAGTTATCACCAGTGCCCAAGGATGCTCTACTGGTAGAACATCTCCCTGAAGCGAGGCTACTTTTCTGGCATTTCCACAATTTGGAGACAGCACAATTGAGCACATCTCCTGCTGTGTTGCCACTCAGCTTTCTGCTTATCCACAGCCGTAGTGTGCCCCCCACAGACAGAGTCTTTGTTAGGATGGTCACCTTCAAAAAGTTCGTGGAAGAATTCCATGATCTTTGAGTTCTATTTTTCCACCAGCTCTTTGAGGCCCCTTTGTAGTTTATGCTGTAGATCTCAGAGGCTTTTGGGTGAAAGAGCTCATTTCTGGCTCCTCCCACTTGAGAGCCATTCTACTGCAAGCCGTATACACTTCACAACTCAAGGTGATGGGCTAGCCAATCAACCCGTCCTCATGGTTGCAGAAAAGAGACCACGGGCAAGCTCACAAAGGGACACACATGCCCAGCACTCACACCGCTTGAGTCAGAACTTTCTGTCAATGAGGTAGGGAAGGAATTTGTAGCCAGGAAGAGGAGGTGAATGTCTGTGCATGAGCACACATGTCTTCTTATCCCTAGGTCCAGTTCTCTGATGAAGCTAAGTAGATACTGTCCAAGTTGTTGCTGTCAACTCTGACTCAAGGCAAACTCACATTAGCATAACCATTGGCACCACTGGGGTGTGGAGGTGGGAGCTCCTCCTGAGATTGTGGAGCCAGTGCAGAACAAGAAACTCCAGAAGGTCATGTGCCCACTCACAGGATAACCAGGTGATTATATTCATCACCAGCCCTCTTCTGACCTACAGTTGCACTATATAGCGCCTATGGCAACCATCTTTGCAAGGCTATGGATGAGGAAAAGCGAGGAGATACCCCTTTAATGATCTCTTTCCACCCAGACTCTATGAATTATCACTCAAATCCTTAAGAAATAGCTTCACTTTTCATTGCTCGAGATCTATCAAGAGTGTTTTTTTTCTGACATTCTGAGACGGGAAGGGCTAGCACACCCTCGCTGGGTTTTGAATGAGGGAGAACTTGCTCTTCATTGTGGGAGCTCACTGGAATGATTTGTCTGTTTGGGCAGCCAGTGTGCATGATTTTACCATAGAAATGCACTGCAGAAGCAGCGTGTTCCCTGTCTGCTTAAAAACCCACTGTCTTTGGGTCGATTCTAACTTCTAGAGCCCCGTCGGGGGTCTCTGTGGCTGCACCGCTTTACAGGAGCAGACACACGCATGTTGCTTCCCCTGGCCACCTCGTGGGTTTGGTCAGCCAACCTTACCGTGAGTGGCAACCAGTCATCACATCCACGGCATGGGTGAAGTGATCAGGTGACAGGTGTTGGAAATGGAATTTGGAGATCAGCATGACAGAGATTTGGACTGCCCCTGCCATATTTGCCACAGTCATCCATGCTGACTTGAAAAACAGTCCAGGATGGGATTGGCTGGGCCATTCCAGCAGGATAGTATAGGAAATGGAATGATAGGAGTGCGGGGTGAGGGCAGGACATTTCTGATGATGTGTGAGCAGAAACCAAGAAGCATAGGTAGAAACATGAGGCCTGGAAGTTGGGGAAAGTGGATCGCTTTCCAGATCCTGCTGAGGTATAAAATATTGACATGACAGAGATCCAGTCAAACTTTCAGTGGGCAAAAGATCCAAAACAAAAAGTGGTTCCAGGCAAAGATGAAATCAATGGGTAGCCCTTCTCATTGATTTTTCAATGTAGCTTCCAGACAGCTGCTGCTGGAGTGGGAGAGCGAGAGAGAAGCAGAGAGGTGAAAAAGCAAGGACATGGCTTTGACGGCAACAGCTCCAGGAGAACTTTCACTGGTAGTTACCAGCAAATAGATCTGTCTGGAAACACATTGATAGCAAGCCCATTAAATTATTGGGTGAAATGAGTGCCCCCTCCCCCAACTCATGAGTGTGACCTAAAAATCTGAGACTTAGAACTATCTTGGGGATGCCAGCTCCACCCCACCCCAACAAAAGTGAACTATGCACTTTCCAATAAGTCTCTAATCTTTACTTCATATGTGTTTCAAGAAGGTCATAGAAAACAGACAAACAAACAAAACAAAACCCCAAAGAGTTCATGAGAACAGCAGAGTCCGATCGATGACTCTTGCATGTAGTTTGTTTCAAGCGGGTATCTTAGATCTTAGGTTTAGGGAAGTGATTCCCAATAGGAAGCAAATCCACCCCCCCACCAAAAGCTCTTTGGCAATCTCAAGAGACATCTTGGCTGTCATAACTGGGATGTTGGCTGTGCTTTTGACATCTGGTGGGTGGTACCAGTGATGCCTAGCTACAATGCACAGGGCATTTCCCATAACAAAGAGTTACCTGGCCCCTCAGATCAGTTTTACTGAGGCTCAGAAATCCTGCAAGAGGACACAATGCGCTCACCTGGAAATCGGCGTGCTTGGCATGGAGCTGGTACTCGCCTTCATTCAGCAGATATGCGATGGGGGTGGGAGCTGGGGTGCTGGAGAGCGGGGATTTGTCCGGATAACTAACTTGACTTGCTTCACTAGCTAACTTCCCCCAAGTTTCACCACAATACAGGTTTATTTCACACACTGACTTAGGGAAAATTCTGTTTTTCTCCCCAATAACAAATGCTCTCCATCCTCACCCCCGACACCTTCTTCTTCTATGGGTATTTAAACTCTGGTCATTGTAATCATGGTTCATTGTTGTCTACTGATGTCCCCTGGCTCATCTTAGGACTCCACTCTCTTTGCTCACTCCTCGTATTTCTTTATGTCCCTCTCCCCCATTCTCCTGCGTTCTGTTGATTGTTGTTGCCCGTTCTCTTGGGGAGTGAGATGAGCTCTCACCTAAATGAATGCATCAAAAGAATTCTTGCTGACAAGTGGCTGGTGAGAGAGGATAAGCTAAGTGGCCAGGATGTGTGCCTGTTCTCTTTTAAAATGGAAAGTGGAGCTTTCAGTCTTGAACATTTACAGAATTGAAACTGAAATTTGGTCTTGGGATCTTCGAAACAGCTTTTTTTTTTTTTTTTTTCCATTCTGTACTTTTACTTACCCATTTCAAACGGCTATTTAACAATCCAGCATCCAGTTTCTTTAGTGGAGGGAGGAAACAGAAGACTTTTGCTCCAAGGCCTTTTGGGGAATCACTTCATGCAAATATCTTTGCCACAGAAGGAAACTGACTGGAGGTCAGCCCGCTACCCACCCATGAAAAGGCCTACATTTAGGGTTGATGTTTTCCTTTTGCTTTTCTGTTTCCAAATATGAAATAAACCAGGAGTCAGGAGACAAGTCACAAACTTGCTGGGTGACCTCTGCCCTTTTGTAACTCCTGTCTGGTCTGCAGGAAATACCCTTCCAAGAGTCCCACCAGGCTTGCTGCCATTGCTGCCATTGCTGCTATTGCACAGCGATGGGATGTTCCCGAAGAAGGTGCTCTCCGAGGATCTGGATTTTTACTGACTTCTAAACCTCGTTCTCTTTCCTATAGACATGGAGGGGAAAGAAAGCCTGGGACTCCAGAATGGGATTTTGCCGGCAGCAGTCTTCAGAGATGGATCAAGAGATGTGAACTTGGAAAACCTGCTTGCCTGGCTGCCAGAACTCACTTCAGCCCTTAGTTGTGTAACCTTGGCCGAAGGAAGAAGCTTCCTTTCACCTTGGTGCCCTCAGTGACCACAAGGGCTGGCAACACTAGGGCCACATGTCTGGAGAGTCAATGGCATCATGCTGGCACAGTCCTGGTTAGATTGTGCAATGCTCCTGTGCTTGCCTCGCATTGGGTCAGCCATGGCTGGACTGGGGTGGGGCCACCAGAAGACTGAGCCAGGATCTGCTTACTTATTCCTGACTTCTAAGAGGCCAGAGAATCCATGCCTTAGCCACTCTTTCAAATGCGGGTCCAGAAACCACCTCAAAGCAGCTTCTGCACAGTCAACTCTCCAGAGCCCTCTTTCTCTCTTCGTTAACCAGTGCTGCTATACCAGAAACACTGCAAAGGATTGTCTTGAACAAGATTTATTTTCTCAAGGCAGAGGAGGCAAAGGAGTGCCAATGTCAAGGGCTGGCTCAAGAGGGAAGGAAAGGCTTTCCTGCTCCGTCAGCTGGAGAGAAGAATCCTTGCCCTTCAGTGTCTGCTTCCTGGGAGATCACGTGTCCTAACATCAATGAGACTTCATCTCTGCTCTGCTCCATGGTTTCATCTCTTGATAAATCACATGGGATTGATTCAAGCCCCAGCTTATACTAATTCTGCCTCATTAGTAAGACAAAGTCAACCCATTTCACAACTGGGATTATAACCACATGAGGATTTATAGCATATAAAGATTTTGTTTGTGATGGACAAAGAGAGGGGAACCCTAAGACAAGCCAGGGGACACCAGTAGACAGCAATGACTCATTATCACAATGACCTTCCTAGTAGCCACATGAAAGAAAAAAATAAAAACATCAATTCATTGCCAGGTTCTAAATTCCCATAGAAGAAGGGGGGGCAGGGAGTGTCTGCTATACTTAGGAGAAAAACAGAATTTTCCCTATCTCAATGTGGGAAAGAATTTATGTACATTTATTTACATTATTGGGGATACAATTTAAGGCACAACATTCCCCATTGGCAAATTCCCCACCCCTGCAAATTCATGTCTTTGCTACATACAAGACAGAGTTTGTAAGTTCTTTATGTTCTCTTTTCATATTGCACAGTTCATTTTGAAGTCTTTCTCTTTCTTGCCTCCTGCATTTTACTCAAAGCAGAAAACAGAAGCCACCAGCCTTTTAAAGATCTTGCTTCAAGATCTTACCTCAGCCAGATATCCAAGTTCATTACTGAAAAGTTTTGTTTCCCATCAGACATTGGAACATTATTCAGACAATTTCTTTGCTAGTGCATAAAATGACCAGCTCTCTTTGCTTAACCACCTGTAGTTTATTTTCTTTGAAAGCCTCCTCAGAAGCACATTGCATGCCCATAGTTGTAACAGCATTCCCTTGCTATCTCTCATGCCATCTTAATTCTCTAGGACAATAGAGACCTTTCTATTGCTCTCCTTCTGTTCCGCTAAGCCATCAGAATAATCTCTAACATCTATAATTTTAACAGCAGTCTCTTGAATGTCATCTAGGCTTTCACTACTTGCCACCTGAAAAGTTTTCTGAACTTCTAGCCACTACCCAGAGTCAAAACCATTTCTGTATTGTAGGTATCTGTTAGGACCACCCCTTCCCCCCATCACCCCCCACCTCTGGCACCAAATATCTGAGTATGGGTCTTCCAGAGCCAGGGAAGTACACAACTCTTCCCTCACTTAGTGTCCCATTCACCAACATATCACATTAACAATCGGAAAAAAAATCACTCTCTTGGCTGAGCCATGTTCTCAGTGATGTGACAAGTGTGTAATGATGTAATTTAGCACTTAGGCAATTATGTAGGCTTGAGGCTCCATTTTGCATAGTATTGATTTTTTGTATCATGACCTAGTCTTTGGAGTCCAACCATGTAAAGAAGTGAGAAATAGATACACACACACATTTCTCTCATTCTCTCTGAAGTAAGTGGCTCATACAGTTGCGGAGGCGGCCAGTCTTGAGTCTGTGGGTTGACTGTCAAGCAGTAGGCTTTTCCTGACTCATGCTGTTGCAGGGTTCATGAACCCCAAATTGGCAGGTCGGGTGGAAGACTGCTAACTCCCGTGGTGGAGGGAGCTGGGCAAATCCCCCAAAGTCTGTCATTTCATGTCCTAAGAAGGGAAGTCAGGGAAGGAAAAGGAGGATGCAGCATCTGGAGTGAGAATGTCCACATCTACTGGATCAAAGTTCCCTTACATAAGATTATAACATGGAGGATACGTGAACAAAGAGAATCATGGTTTAGCTAAGTAGTCCTATCACTGAACTCTCCCACTATCACATGAACTCTCCCACTCTGCATTCAATACACATGCACCCCCACCCCCACCCACACCCACTGGCGAGGTTCTCGTTGCTCTGGATCCTCCTTATGGTCCTTCAACATCTAGCCTCCTCTTCTTGAAACTTGAGCTAGCAGTGTGTTCTTCCAGGTCGTCTAGGGTTTGCTAGCTTAGCAACCCTGTGAGCCAAGCCAACAGCTCATCATCTGATTCGCTGATTGTGGGTTTGTCAGCTCTGGTAGTCATATGAATCAGAGAAAACCTCCAGCTTCATGTGGGACCCACATTTACAGATTCTGGACTTGCAAACATCTGCAACCAGGTGAATGATTTCCTTGACATAAATTCTATCTATCTATCTATCTATCTATCTATCTATCTATCTATCTATCTATCAATCATTTATCTATCTATCATCTACCTATCTACCTGGGGACTTCTAAAAGTTCATGGGATAATGGATTATATTTTAATTCAATTTTACACAAACTTCCTGAATCCCTCTTGTGTATATCTGTCATAGGTCTCCCTTCTCTAGGGAACCCAGTCTAGGGCAGATGGTTAGCAGCACTCCTGGCCTATGCTTAATTATTAGACAGCAGGAGCACTCCTTCTCCCCCAAATCATTCTGATGGAGGACCACTGACTTAAGAGCTGAAATAGCCATCTAGTATAACTTGAAAGCAATATCAACAACCCAGATTATTGAATTTTTATGGCAGTCACTGTGGCGAGAGAGTCCTGGACTCAAACTATTTTTAATTCTTTTAACATCTGAGTGAAGCTCTTATGGTCTGTTTGGTGAACAATGGCAAACTGACAGTAAGTATTAAAGGTGGGGTTTGGACTCATATTTTCCTTGCATGAGAGCCTGCATTCATCACCACTACAAATATGGAGAGCTATAGGAGGGACATCTTTGAAGAGCAAGGCGAGAGTTTGGAACCAGTAGCCCTGACTTATCAAGTCTACATGGATGAGCTAATCACCATTTATTTCCTCTCTGAGTCCCAGGTCTTCCCTCATTCAGTGGGAGTAATACCAGCCATGACGCTTGTTAAAGGAAGAAATAATGTAGAGAGATACCTGGCTTGCCACCTCCTTCGTCAGTTAAATCATAGTCTCCACTACAATGGAAAATGCCACTGACACTGCTTTCCTGTCTTCCCTGCAGGGCCCAGGTTGGTTCAATGCTTCCAGGTGAAAATCTCATGCTGAGGTGTGCCACCACCTCCTTCCAGATCCCTCTGTCCTGGGGTGTAGGCCTTTTCCTCTGAGCTGGAAGCCAGTATGGACAGCTGTCTGTTCGATATGCCATACTACATCCCAGAGCGAAAGCTGAAATGGTCCTTTTGCTTCCTTTGCAACTGCCTCTGTCCCTTTTCTTAGGGACCAGAAAGCTCCTAAACCAGGGTCCTAGTGTTTCTTGACTTCTTCCAACTCTTCATTTTTTTTATCCAAGCAGAGAGCACTGTCCATTCTACCCTAACTATTCCTTGCATTTGTTGGTTTCTGTCGTTCCCCACTGACTTTTCCTGTCTGAGGTCGCCAAACCTTTAGCTGGACTGCTGAACATATTTTCTAACCAGGCTTTCTGTTTCTAATCATGCCCTCCCTATCAGTTCCACCAGGATAGCCAGATGGCCTTTCCCATCTGTGAACTGTTCGAGTCTCCACCTTTTGTTCTCAGAATAAAACTCAGCTCCTTACCCGGGACCTCCCATCTCTCTGAGCAATTTAAGAGAAAAGCATATTCAAAATTTTCAGAAAGATGACAAGTCCAAACCAACCAACCAACCAACCAACCAACCAACCAACCAACCACCCAACCACCAGAGGGAAGTCAAAGGTGAGGAGTAAGAGAAGACAGAAGCCAGGGCATTTAAAAAAAGGATTTTGTGCTCCCTACCACTTTGGTTTTGACTTAGATAACTCTGTCAAGACTCAACAAGAAGTTCCTTGGGACATCTCTCTGATCCCTAAACCTGGGCCAAGTGATTCTTTCATATTTATTCACTAAGGCATTTTCTGTGTTGTGTTGTAATCATCATAAGTATTGGTGGTTCAGGTAGAGAACCAGTTTTAGTCTCAACCAAAGTACCTTGTGTACAATTACCACTCATCTATCAGTTGCAGTTGTCATATTGCTATGATGATGGTCAAGTTTTAGCAGAGATTCAAGGGCTAAGCTATTAGGAATAGAAGCCTGCTATAGACTGAAAAATCAGGCACTGAAAACCCTGTGAGTCACATAGCCCTAGGATCTACAACCATTAATTCTGGGGATGGTGCAGGATCAGGCAATATTTTTTTTGCATGGGGATCCCCCTGAATTGAGCCAATTCAATGGTAGATTAATAGCAACACCAGAATTATCTGTTGGCAAGTCTGTCTCTCAACCAGACTGAGATTTTTGAAGACAATAAATAAGTCTTTTTTATATAATTCCCCAGTGCCTCACAAACACCTTATTACAATAAATGTCATAGTATGAATGCATTATATGAGGTAGTGTACGAATCAAAGGACATCAGGAAGAAGGAGGGGGAAAAGACAGTAATATAGACTCTGATGAATGAACGATCCACAACCTGTTCTGAAACTGTCTCAGGTGCTCTTCTTATCTTAAAATCTACAGGAAGTCAATTGGGAGATTATCCCATTTGGTGGAAATATGACTCAAGGTAGATTTATCTTTGACATTAAGATAGGTCTAAAAAACCACCTTTGTACTTGATAGCCAACCTGTGTTCCTTTGGTATGGCTTAAATGTCAAATGGGGAGGGTCAAAGAACCAGGAGCTATACAACCCATGATACATTCATAGCTTAGCTGTTAGAGAATTTCTCTGATGATGTAACTTGCCAAAACAGATGAGCTCTTGGTATGCTCTAGCAAAGGATTTCTCAACCTTGGCACAATTGACATTTTAGACTAGATGGCACTTTGTTCCGTGCATTGCAGGGTATTTAGCATTATCCATGACTTCTACTTGCTAGATACGAGTAGTTCCCTCCCCCAAAT
The DNA here is from genome assembly GCA_004026705.1 of Nesogale talazaci. Taxonomy (NCBI): domain Eukaryota; kingdom Metazoa; phylum Chordata; class Mammalia; order Afrosoricida; family Tenrecidae; genus Nesogale; species Nesogale talazaci. The sequence continues at coordinate 11,869 of PVJH01017359.1, read as the reverse complement.
GTGACAACCCCAAATGCCTCCAGACATTGCCAGATGTTCTGTGGGTGGAGGTATAGGGGGATCCTTCTCATTTGAGAACCACTCCCTAGAAGAAAGAGAATTGGAGCCCATCTGATGGAACTAGAGGAGCATTGGATGAAAGTTGCAGTGGAAGTTCTCTGTCAACTCTGCCATTTAGTGATGGCATTTTTGTTCAGTTTTGTATGGCTTCGAGACCAGGTTGTACAACTCTGGGAAAAGCACCCGACTTCCATGGACGGCAGTGTTCTAATGTGTAAAATGAAGTAATAGAATAATACCAGTCCAGTTCAGTTTTGTACTTAGGAGTTATCTGGGAGGAATGCTAAGCTCAGGCTTTGGTACATGGATCTCTGAGCTGGCAACTAAAGTGTTGTGATGAAATTCAGGTCCCTGCTTGCTGAGCTCTGCCTGTCTCTACAGGATAACCAGACTTTTTCCCTAGGTCTTCTCAAGATGCTCCAGGGGAAACTGTTTCATTTAGTCACTTCTTGGCTGCAAGACTGTCAGAGGTGGAAAGTGCTTAGAGATGTTTTGACTAAGTCCTTGTTACAGAAGGGAAAACTGACGTTCAGAAAAGGAAAGAAACATGGCCAATGTCACAGCAAATTAAAGAGTAAAAATGCTTTCTGATACAAGTCTATTTTTTCTGTGATCCGCGTCTATGGACTCAGAATGTAGATTCTCTGCTGCCTTTTTTTCTGGGAGTCCACCTGCATCCCTCCCAAATGTTGACAGAACGTCTTGTAAACCTTGTCTGATATTTCTTTTTATTTAATTGAAACTTACATTGATTTGACTTCATACCTTCTACCTCTTGTTTTCTCATTTGTGATAGCTGTATGGAATGTAAAGTTGGATCCTAATATTTTAGCAGCAATAATGTGTTTGTATTACTTTAGTGGTTCTCTGGGGGTACTTATTGGTCTGCTCAATAGAAGGCTAGCAGTTCAAACCCACCATCCACTTTATGGAAGAGAGATGGAACTGTCTGGTTCCCATAAAAATTCAGAGCCTCAGAAACCCAGAGGGAAACTTTGGTGGAGCAATGGGTTATGTGTTAGGCTGCTAACTTCAGGTCAGCAATTTGAATCTACTAGCCACTCAGTGGGAGAACAATAAAGCTGTGTACTTCTATAAAGAATGACAGTTTCAAAAATCTAATGCAACAGTTCGATTCTGCCCTAAGGGGACCCCATGAGTCAGAATGGATTAGATCACCGCAGTGGGTTTTGTGGTTTTGTTTGTTTGTTTCTTACATACCCAGTGAAACATTTGGTTTTGAGTTGACCTACAATCCAATGGAATGAAACGAGTAGTTTTATTTCCTTTAGTTCTTCAATGTTTCCTTCTCACCCCCACCCCCATCATGATTCCAATTCATCTTTACAAATCCAGCTAGACAAGAGGGTATACACTGGTACAGGTAGGAACTGAAAACACAGGGAATCCAGAACAGATGGAGCTCTCAAGACCAGTGGTGATAGTGGTGTTAACAGGAGGGTGGATGGAAGGTGTGGTAAAAAAGGGGCACTGATTACAAGGATCTATATATAACCTGCTCCCTGGTGACGGACAACAGAAAAGAGGGTGAAGGGGGATGTTGGACATTGTAAGATATGACAAAATAATAATTATTTTAAAATTATCAAGGGTTCATGGTAGTGGGGGGATGTGGACAGAGAGGAAAAATGAGGTGCTGATATCAAGGGCTCAAGAGGAGAGCAAATGTTTTGAGAATGATGATGGCAACAAGTGTACAAATGTGCTTGACACAGTGGATGGATGTATGGACTGTGATAAGAATTGTATGAGCTCCCAGTAAAATGATTTAAAAAAGAGAGAAAGAAATGTGTGGTTGGCATTTGAGGCATTAATCTAGATTTATAAAGATTTTCAGGGCACCATGGGCCCTCTGACAGATGCCCTTATCTTTAATATGAGCCAATGATTCTACCATCCAGCTAGTCTACCTTTATGAAGGGGTGAACCCTGGTATTATTTTCAATCATAAAATTTGGAGTTTCAGAGAAATGTTCACACCCCAGAATTCCTCTTTAAATAGAGATGTGAGTGGATCACAAGGAGGTAACCATTTCTGAATGGTCACTATGGGCAGGCCACATTACATATATTATTACATCTTCTCTTTATTTTTATTTTTTTTTAAATTGTGAACTGGATGAAGGTTTATAGAGAAATCCAAATTTGCATTCAACAATTCACACGTAGTTTGTTTACTGTCTTTCATTGTTATCGCCATAATGTAATATCACTTATCCCACTTCTCTATTTCCTATCCCACTTCTGACTTCTTTCCTAACCCTTCCTGCCCCTGAATTTTGTTCTTGGGCAAATGCTGGCCTTTTAATCTCAGATGCTTAATTATTTTCATTCTGTTCTTTTTCTATTATTTGGCTGAAAATTTAGCCACAAGATTTGAGTCGATTTCTAGGTCTAAAGAGTGAGTGTGGGTCATTATTTGAGGGACTCCCCCTGTCACCATCTGACTCTTCTTTTTCATGATTTGGAGATTTGTCCCACCATATTCTCATACTTTATTGACCAGGTTCTACCAGGAAGATCTCTTGCAGTGCTTTGGTATGTTGGCCATCTAACTCTTTGGGTCCCAGGGTTGTGAGTCTTATCTTCCCATGATCCATTCATCCTTTGGGATCATGATTTCCATGTATCTTCTCTTTTCTTCATTCATCCCTGTCATGAGACCTTTCACAAAAACATCACTATTCTTTAACGTTGTGTGGTAGCCCACTGTCTGTGTATCATAGTTTGTGTATCCATTTATCCATTGATCATCACTTGGTAGTCATTTAGGTTGTTTCCACCCTTTCCCCCTTCATGAATAGTGCTGCAATGCACACAGACTCGATAGATTATCTTTCGGTGCTTACGACTATGAGAAAAAAATTGACATTGTACAGATTAAAAACAAGTAAATCACTAAACTAAACTAAACTTGGAAGGTTTAAGATACAAAAAGTTTAAGTTAGAACTAGCAGAGTTAGGATTTGAACCTACGGCCAACACCAGGTGACATTAAGGTAGGCTTAATGTAACTTTCTCAAGCTTCAGTTTCTCGCATGTTAAGCTGGGATGATAATATCTTTTAGGAAGCTTGCTGTTAAAGATAATATAAAATCATGCCTGTAAAGTACCTGGCATCTTAGAAGTTAGCTAACTGCTATCTAACAATGTTATCGAACATAGTTAACTAACAATGTTTAGAATTCCTCTGTTTATCTAGGCTTAATTTTAAGTCGACAAGTTTTTAACAGACATTAAATACATATTTTTCACACAAAAAATTAAGGTAGTTCTCAAAGAGAGACACTCTGGTGTTTAATGACAAGCAAGCTCTGCAGTTTAAATCCACCAGTCTTTCTGGGGGAGAAAAGACGAGGTACCTCACTCCTGGATACTCAAAGGGGCAATTCTATTCTGTCCTATGGCATCTCTCTGAGTTAGAATTGACTCAAGAGGAGTGAGTTTGCTTGGAATTTGAGCCCACAAAGGCAATGCTCTAGGTCCTAATTTGATGAGTAGCAAAGTGTGTCTTCAGAACTTGTGAATGAAATTTAAAAAAAGGACCTGTGAATAGGGATCTAAGGTACAATGACGAGGCCCCTCTTCAGAGCAAAAAAGAGTGAAGGAAAAAGAAGATGCATGGGAACAATTGGTAGAAGGGAAAAACTGAAACAAAATTCAAAATCATAGCTCAGGCTTACTGCTCCAATAGTGACTAGTGGAATCCTGTGTCCTTAGTCATTCTTTAAGCCTGGACTGGACTCAATCCCCATGGTTCAGTTTCCAGCCACACTATAAACAGAATGATAAGGAGAGCATAACAGTTGGGAGTTATGCACACTTTAGGATCATCAACCCTTTGAGATGAAAAGGATGGCATTTACTCATGGCCAAAATTCAGAAAAGTTAGGAAAGAAGGAGAAACATAAAAGGGAAACAGAGGGAGCGTGAGACGTGTGACGTGACATTGCGGAGACTGCAATGAATGAGATAAAGGAGTATGTGTGTGACTTATTGAATGGGAAACTAACTGGCTCTATAAACCGTTACCTAATTCACAAAAAATGATAGAAACAAACAAAAGCGCTTGCAAGGTAAAAACCAAAAAAACTCATGGTCATCTAGTTGATTCTGACTCATTGAAACTCTACAGGACAGGGAAGAACTACCCTTATGGGTTTTCTGAGAGTATAAATCTTTAAGGGAGTAGGAAGTCTTATCTTTCTTCTGTCAAGTGATTTGGAACCACTCATTTTGCAGTTTACCTCAGTGGATAACCCACCATTCCACCAGGGATTCTTATACAAGGAGCTTTATCTCATTACCCGTATCCCAAAAGTAGAATTGAAGCATAGCAAGGTCAAGGAGAGACTTGAGTTAAAACACTGAGGAAATGATGGAGTCAGAATTCACATTCATACCTGAGTGACTCCAGAGCTGCACCCCCATCCCATTGGCTATGTCCGACCCTATATCTACTTGAAACCTCACACAAGCTTCAGAAAAATCTCTGGTACCTATGCCATAATGTGGTATGCTTCAAACTCTTTGATATGAAAATAAACCAAATCTTCATAGTAATTAGTAGACTTCTTGCTTGGGAGGTGACTGGCTTGTGGGTCTATGTTTATTCCATTAGGATATGAGGATGTAAGAGCCAATTCTTGCTCATCCCTTGGTGAATTTCTAGCACAGATTCAGTCCTGCCCACTGGCCTCAGGGACCACAGGTAAATTGTCAGGAGATGCAATAAAGTTGTTCATGGTCGGGACTCAATGAAACTTGCTAACCCACTCTCTGGACGCACCCTCTTCTTCTGGAGTCACTTGTGACTCACAGCTTTCTATATATTCTGATCCTTTTCACCAGTGCCCCCCCTCCCCCTGCATTTCTCTGCTCTGCGTTTCCAAATCTGATCCTGTCCTGACTTAACTGATTCAAATTTATTTTCTCCAAAGACATGTCTGCAAATTTGGAGGAGTTGGATGAAGTCAAAGTGACATTTTTTTCAGAGCAAAATTATAGGACTATTTTATCATCATGAAGCCCTGTTTGTGGAGTGGGTTGCATGTTGGGCTACAAGCTGAAGAGTCAGCAGTTCAAAATTGCCAGCCTCCTCCAGGGAGAAAGACTTTATATGCCCATAAACAGTCTTGGAACTCACTGTTCCAAGGACAGCTCTCACCTGTACTAACGGATCACTATGGGTCGGAAACGACTCCATGGCAGTGACAGAGATCTTATTTTCATCTTTGTCCCCACAAAAAGCTTGGTGCAAAAACAATGTTGTTCCATTAACAGCAGATTCTGACTCATAGCCTCCCTAAAGGACTGAGTAGAACCGCTCCATAGGGTTTTCCAGGTTGTAATTTGCACAAGAGCCTTCGTGGCACAGTGGTTAAACATTGTGCTGTGATCTGCAAGGTGAATGCTTAAAAAACACGTTATGCCTTGGGAGAAAGACAGGCCTTTCTTTTCCACCTGGGCAGTTTTATGACTCACAATGAGTTGACATCTGCTCAAGGTGAGTGAGTTTGGTTTGGGGTAATCTTTACAGCGACAGATCATCAGGCCTTTTATCATACAGAGCAACTGGTTGTTCTCAAACACTATCCTTTTGTTACTAGCCAAGCACTTAATCTTTGCACCATTAGGGTCCTTGAAAACTCTGTTGTTCACGATTTAAATTTCTCCACCATTGACTAAATGCATGATACAATTGATAGAATTATCATATGCCCCATGGGAATTATTAATAATATTCCCCCAATAAAATAATAATCATGTCTTCAAAGAAGAGCAGGAACATATGTGAACCATAGATATGAATGGATCTTGAGCTTGAATTTAATTATAAGTCCTAATGTAATAGCAACTCATTCTTATGACATACCTTCTCTTGACACTCTAAGGAAGACATCACTGAAGGTATGTGTGGATGCTGTAACAACGTGTGAAGAAATCAGGTGGTGCTTGGCTATCAGAAAGAATAGTGTCTGGGGCCTTACAGGCTAGCCTTAAACAAGCAGCTAAGTCCACATGGAAGAAGCACATCAGCCTGTGTGATCCAGGACTATGAATAATAAAATTCCAAACTAATTAAATTGGAGGTTAATTTTGGAGTATCTTATGGATGCCAGTGAAAGCCCAAAATCTATTTGCAGAGTCCTCACGTGAATTAGCATCCACCCACCCCTTCCATCAGAATACCCTTGACCATTGACCAAGAATGTGAATAGCCTTGATAGAGTGCATTGGAAAGTGGATTAATGCATATGTAATTTGGTTAAAATTTATCACCTTGTCATTTGTTCTTTTTGACACATTGAAAAGTTATTCTTGTTTTTATTATTTTCTGCATTATTTTGGATTGCAGGTTTCTGTGTTTTCTTTTGGGGGGAATTGGGTGGTTTTTTGGCATGACCTTCCTTATAAGAAATTCAGGATACACATATCTATACAGACAGTAATTGAATTAATTGCTTCTTAGAGCTATGGCAGAGGAGGTTGGGGGAAATGGGGAACTAATAATAATGAGTGCAAGAATAAGGCAAAAAATTCTGAAACTGAGTGTGGCAGTGACCACACAACTATTTTTAATATATTCAAACCATTGGCATGTGAATTATATGTCAATAAAATTAAAAATAGCAAAAGTTATACTTATGAAATACAAATGTTCCATAGTTCCTGGAGGGATCACTGAGCTTTGATAGATTAATTGTGCAAGATAAAATATTTCAGACCTTCAAGTAAAGTATTTTTTTAAATGAAGGCACAAAATATTGAAAATAAAACCTTTCGGTGCCACTGAGTCAGTTCCGACTGATACGGACCCTCTCTGTGCACAGGGCACAGAACACCACCATCCCTGGGCCATCGTGCTCACAGTGGCTGCCATACTTGAGCCCATTGTTGCAACCACTGTGTCAATCCAGTTGGAAAAGAGAGGGTCTTTTGATTTCCCCCCTGGCCCTCCACTTTACCAAGCATGCTGTCTTTGTCCTGGGACTGGTCCCTCCTGATCACATATCCAAAATAGATGAGATGAAATCTCCCCATGCTAACTTCTAAGTAGCATGCTGGTTGTACCTCCTCCAAAACAAATTTGCTCGTTCTTCTTGCAGTCCATGACATTTTCAACTTGCATCACAAGCACCCTAATTAAAATGCCTTAAAATGGCTCCAGCCTTTCTAATTCATGGTTCAGCTCTCACAGTCATACAAGGAGATTAAAGTATCAACACTATTGTCACCTGCACCTAACCTCTGAAATTTTCTCTTTGACACTCTAAATTTGGGCAGCAGATTTGTGCAAAGCAACACATCATTTGATTTCTTGATGGCTTCTTTCATGAGTGTAGATGGTGCATCCCAGTAAGTTGAAATCCTTCAGAACGTCAATCTTGTCTTCATTTAATATGATTTTGTCGATTGATCTGGTGGTGAGGATTTTATTTATTGGTAACCCTAAGAAATGTTTCATAATATAAAAAAGAAAATAATCATGGCATGAAAGTAGGACTGGTGGCAGCAGACAGACCTAGATGCTCAATAAGTAAATGAATATACCAGAGAAACTAGAAAGGAGTCTTGTGGATTGGCTCTGGGATACCATTGAGTTGTCTGTTGTCTTATTAATTACCAACTATGTGGTTTTGAGCAAATTCCCAGCCACTGTGGTTTGCAGATATATTTGTAAAATGAAATATTGTTAAGATGGACAGTTGTAAAGAGGTTTGACAATAATGAAATTTGGAAAGTCCTAGTGAGAAATCTTTTGAGGAATATTATTTAATATTACTTTGTAGGTTCCCTATGATTCTTGGGCTGGGTAAATTTAGGGGAATATTGCAAACTTAATAATAATAAGCAGTACAATAAATTATAAATGTGAAGAAATCTGCCATCGATGGAATGTGAATGAAAGGAGTCTGACACTGGGTACATAAGGGGACTTCAAAGTTCTATTTAATTTTGCTATGAACTTTTTGAGCTCCCTTGTATTTGAGTGGTGAGAAGAGAACATTAGGGTTGTGTGGATCTGGAGAAGTCAACGTGTTTGGTGCACTGAGCACTTCTACAACATGCTCACCAACAGATTGTTCAGTGTCTGTTTAATACTCACACACACACACACAGCAAGTTCATAACCATCAAGTTGATGCTGACTCAGATCAACCATATAGGACAGGGTAGAATTGCCCATTGTGGACTTCTGAGCCAGGATCTCTTTATGGGAGTAGAAAGTACCATCTTTCTTCCAAGGGAGGGCTGATCAGAAAAGGAATGTTATTAAAATAAATCGTCTTTAGAATCCTTGCACAAAAACACTTGACTAATGAAGGCACTATAAAAGCAAGACACTCTTGATTGAAATGGAATTTCTAGCTCCATGTCAGATAGATGCAGGAATGTGATCAAGATTCAGAAGATTTGTTATCAAGATAGAGCTCTGGGATACTACCTGGATGACACCTTTTCTGGTTTTAAACTAGTGTCTTTTCATTCTGTTTGAAAGACTGCCTCTTGGTTGGTGTTCAGAATCCACATAAGGGCAATAAACTGTTCTGGGATTTCTATTCTTCATAATGCTACCCATGATTTGCTATTATCCACAGAGTAAAATACCTTTGCAGAGTCAATAAAACACTGGTAAACGATATCGCTGAAGACAAATGGATACAGAGGCAAACAGAGTAGAAGAAACGATGGTGCCCAGCTACCAAATGATTGAATGTCTGGAGTCTCAAAGACTTGAAGATAATTGAGTCACCATTCAGCGCAGAAATAGCAAAGCCCACATGGAAGAAGCACACCAGCCTGTGTGATCAAGAGGGGCCAAAGGGAGCAGGTATCAAGCATAAAAGAAGAAGAATCACATCATTACCAATGAGGGGGAGAGCAGGGTGGGAACCTAAGGCCCACTGATGGGTAATTGGTCACCCCTTTACAGGGGAGTCATGGGGAGGAGACAGACCAGTCAAGGTGCAACCAGGCAGTGATGATGCATACAAGTTTCCTCTAGTTCCTGAAGCCTTTCTCCCCCCAACCATCATGGTCCCAACTCTACCTTACAAATCCAGATGGACTGGAGAAGGTACATTAGTAGAGAGGGGAGCTGGAGATATGGGGAAACCAAGATGGATGAGCCCCTCCGGTCCAGGCGTGAGATTGGAGCTGCAGGATGGGTGGAGAGAAGGTGGGGTAGAGAGATGGAACCAATTGCAAGGATATACACACAGGCTCCTAACTGAAGGATGGACATCAAAGGAGTGGGTTGGGGGAGAGGTTGGGTAGTGTAAGGTATGACAGAATAATAATAATTTGTAAAGTATTGAGGGTTGATGGGGAAGGGAAAGCAGGGGAAGAGGGGAAGGGATGGAAAAGCCGATACCAAGGACTCAAGGGAAAAGGCAGATGTTTGGAGAATGATAACAGCAGCGGACATGCGAAGGTGCTTGGCACAGTATGTTTATTTATGTATTGTGAAAAATTATGTACGAGTCCCTAATAAAATGATTTTTAATAAAAAATTAAAAAAACCAAACCACTGGTAAACATTTTTCTGATATCCTCTGATTTCATTTAAGATCTGACTGACACTGGCAATCACAGTCCTCATTCCTTGTGCTCATCTGAATCCAGTGTGATATTTTCAAGCAACTCCTGTTTGATATACTACTGCAAACAGTTTTTAATTATATTCAGCAAAATTCTACTTGTAGATGATACTAATGGTCTCATTTAATAATTTCCACATTCTATTAAATCACTTTTCTTTATGATGGGCTCAAATATGTGGGAATTTCAAAACTTCATGGAAAAATGCCATGTTCTTTTTTACATAATTTGTATTGATAGTTAAATAGGGATTTGCATTTCATGTCATTATTATTTAATTTAACAACTCACACTATTTCTGAACCCCTCTGTTAACTCTCTCCCTATGAATTCTTGAAGGTCCCTCTATGGGTCTCTTTCATTGGTGTGCCAGATACCTGTCTTAAATTCTTGGAAAGGATCGGTGAATGCATGACAGCCACAGCTTTCCTTGATAAAATAAAAGGTACTTGAACCTTTTACAGAGGAAGACCAAAGATTAAAGCCTTCATTTCAGTGTGGATTACAGTTCAACGTAAAGGAAACAAAAACTCTCACATTTGGAAGAATGGGTATCATCATGATAAATGGAATCAAGTTTAAAATTAAGAATTTCATTTCATTTGCATTCATAATCAGTGCCTATGGAAGTAGCACATAAGAAATCAAGCACCATACTACATTGGTAAATCCACTAGAAACCTCCTTGACTTGTTAAGAAGCAAAGACAGCACTTTGAGGACTAATGTGCACCCGACTTAAACCTTGGTACTTCCAGCCTTCTCAGATACATGTGAAAGCTGCATAATGAATAAGGAAGAGTATGACTTGAGGGTTGGGAAAACATTGAGGTGGATGACTCCAAATGTAATGGGCTGTTCTTGCCTTCTTTCAGCCCCACTTCCCTATTCTCCTCCTACTCCCAACCTCTTCATCCCTGTCGCTTCCATTGTTCCCTATCTCAATTGACCTTCTCTTCTGCCTTCTCTCCCCACCCAGCTCATTCTCACTCCAGGTTTCTACTTCATTGCCCACAATAGAATCCATGCCTCATGGTTTTTTTCAGTTCACAAAGTCAATTAGAATATAATATCTCATCAATTTTACAACCACGCTTGTTAGTAGGTGTTGTTCTGTTTCTGCTGCTGCTGAAAATGTTCCAAAGGAAGATGAAGTCACTTGCTGAAGGCACATAGCCATGTGGGACACAGACAGGATGGCTATACACAGATTTGAAAGCTATATAAATTTATAATGAAATAAATTATATTAAAAACAGGTAATAACAACGGAAAGCTCATCATGTAGCTGTACTACGTTTACTCTTATTTGTGATCTTAAGACTATTTGGGAGAAAGAAAGACTTTCTACTTCCATAAAAGGTTATGGCATTGGAAACCCACAAGGGAAGTTCTGACTTGTCCTACAGAGTTGTTACAAGTAAGAATTGATTCAATGGCGGTGACGTTTTTGTTACTGTTGTTGTTGGACGCGACTTACAACCTGGTCCCTGTCTGGCGGGAATACAATGGTTGTACATCCTTCCCTAACTTTACTGTCAGCAACTTCACATTGGGAACCACGGATTGGCAGCTAGCATCCCAGACTAGGAAGACGGAAAGAGTCTTGGTGGCACCTTGGGCTTAAGGGTGGTGCACTCAGCAATTCAAATGTATCAGCCACTCTGCAGGAGAAAGATGAGGTGGTTTGCCCCTCTAAAAATTTACAGTCTGGGAAACCCTAAGGGGGAGTTCAGTTTGGTCCTAAATCAGTGATTCTCAACCTTCCTAATGCCACGCCCCTTTCCTACAGTTCCTCATGCTGTGCTGACCCCTCAGCAGAAAATTATTTTAGTAGCTATTTCATCACTGTAAATTTGCTACTGTTATGAATGGGGAGACCCCAGTGAAAGGTTGTTTGACCCTCAAAGGGATCACAGCCCACAGGTTGAGAACCACATTCCTAAAGGGTCATTGTAAGTGAGAATCAATTTGATGACAATGAGTAGATTTGGGGGAAGGTAGGGAATTTCCATCATGTAGGAGGCAAAAGCTACAAATTACACCTTTATCCCCATGCTCAGGAGAAAGGGTTGTTACACACTTAAAAGCCCACCTCTGGGTAAGAGTCATGTGGGTTTGTGGTAATCAAACATCTAGAATCTTGGTCCTTCTTCCCATGAGCATGAATTTGGGCAGAATGA
>PVJH01017358.1:0-48132 GCA_004026705.1 Nesogale talazaci | reverse complement strand
GTTCAACATGGCCACCGGTGTGATTGAAGGTGGATTGAATGTCATTCTCACCATCCAGCTACTTATGCATGGAAAGGAAGTTGGCAGTATCATCAGAAAGAAAGGAGAATCGATTAAGAAGATGCGTGAAGAGTGTGGTGCGCATATCAACATCTCAGAAGGGAATTGTCCTGAGAGAATTATCACTTTGGCTGGACCCATGCATCCCATCTTTAAAGCCTTTGCCATTATCATTGACAAGCTGGAAGAGGATATCAGCAGCTCTATGACAAATAGCACAGCTGTTGTATTACCCCCCCCCCCCCCCCACCACCACCACCACCAATCACCCTGAGGCTGGCGTTTCCTGCTAGTCAGTGTGGCTCTCTCACTGGGAAAGGTGGTTGCAAAATCAAAGACATTCCAGAGAGTACAGGGGCTCAGGTCCAGGTGGCTAGAGATAGGCTTCCCAACTTAACTGAGCAGGCTATCACTATTGCTGGCATTCCACAATTCATCATTGAATGTGTCAAAAAGATCTGTGTGGTCATGTTGGAGACTCTCTCCCAGTCTCCCACGAAGGGTGTGACCATCCCATACCAGCCCAGTTCTCCACTCATCTTGCAGGTGGTCAGGCCTATACCATTCAAGGACAGTATGCCATTCCACAGCTAGATTTGACCAAGCACCAGTTGGGTATGCAACAGTCTCATTTTCCTAAGGAGCAAGGCAACCCTGGATACAGCGACACTGAACCCAGCTCTTCAGAGGTGAAAGGCTATTGGGCAGGTTTGGATGCTTCTGCTCAGACTACTTCTCATGAACTCGCCATTCCAAATGATTTGATTGGCTGCGTAATTGGGTGTCAAGGCACCCAAATCAATGAGATCCGTCAGATGTCTGAGGTGCAGATCAAAATTGTGAACCCAGTGGAAGGATCTACTGATAGGCAGGTTACCATCACTGGATCTGCCGCCAGCATTAGCCTGGCTCAATATCTAATCGATGCCAGGCTTTCCTCAGAGACAGGTGGCAAGGGGAGCAGCTAGAATCATGCAGATTCATCCACCAGCAATTCCAGGTTTTAAAATGGTTTTTTGTATATTTTCAGTTTCTACACTTTATCATCCACTTGTGGTTTTTTAATCAAAGCGTTTTAATTCTTTAAATAACTTGTACACTGAATAAGATGAAAAAACATTGGTGAAAGAGATCAGAGACCAAAAGAATTATTGCCTGGACATCACTCCTCCTATCTGAAAAGGATGATGTTCACAGGTCCGAGGCAGAATCAGAGCACTAGATGGAACCAAGCTCGGAAAGGTCAGAGGTCAGGTTAATAGGTCAGAGACTAGGGTGACACCAAAATATCTGACCCCTGTGCAAAAATAAGCTTCCAATAAATCCAGTTTAAATATAAGGACTAAGCACCATAAAACCCTTAGAAAACAGAGGCAATGCTTCGGGAACTATCACTGACAATGTGTTCTTGTAGGTGACATTGAAGGCATACGCTTTGAATGAAAGGCAAAAAAGAGGCACGTTGGACCTTAAACAGAATAAATGCTTAAGTTATGCACCAATGGACTTTAAGCCAAGGAAGGAGACAGTGTGCAGGATGGGAGATCCTGTTTGGAAAGTAGCCATGTGATCAGGGATGGACACCCAGAATGTATAGAGCCCTCTGGTGGCAGAGTGGTTCCTGAGTGGGCTGCTACAAGATCAGCAGTTCAAAACCACCAGCCGCTCCATGGGAGAAAGACAGGGCTTTGGACCCCCTTAAAGAATGACAATCTGAGAAACTCACGGGGGGAGTTCTGCCCAGTCACACAGCGTCACTATGTGTTGGCATCAACTGGATGGCAGAGAGAAGATGACCAAACAAGACATCAAATAACCTAACCTTAAAACGGGCATACAAGCTGAGTGAGCACATGAAAAGATGCTCAAAACTATTAGTCACCATTGCGAGCTACGGATGAGTGGCCCTGGCTCATGCAGATGCCAAGCGTCAACAAGGACAGTGGCTCCACGGGTTTTCTAGGCTGTAGTCTTTACAGGTCGACAGAGGTTTCTTACGCTGAGCGGTTGAATGGCTTTGCACACCCAACCTTTGGGTTAAGAGGGGGTGACAAATTGCTAGTGCCACCAAAGCTCCTGATCATTAGTCATTCACACACATACACTGCCCACTGCCATCAAACCGATTCTGATGCATGTAAGCCTACACAGGACTGGAGGCTGGCCATTCTTATTGACACAGTCTCATTTTTTTCCCAGGGAGCACCCGGTGAGTGCCAACCTTGTGGTTGGCAGCCAGTGCGTGTCCTACAGCATCACCAGGGATCCTCCATAGATGTCCTTTCATTTCTGGTTTTCTGTGTCCAAATCACTGCCAACCTAAAATTATGTCCTTAGCAAAAATACTCTCTGGAACGAAGGCATGTAAAGGTACTTTCATACAAACAACTGGAGGGTCAGTTTGATAGCAACAGACTCCTGTTGCTATAAGATAAAAGAAGGGAGATGGAAATGTTCTAAAAATGCTTTGTCTGACCTGGAGAGAATTCAAGCACATGACAGAACAGTACCTAAGTTGGGAGGGCAGTACGTGGACAAAATCAATTCGAGATCCTTGTACAGGCCTGTATGATGGTCAGAGTACTGATGTAATACTGGTGTTGGCTGCCTTTGAGCTGCCCGAGGCTCTGTGCACAGCAGAAGGAAACACTGCCCAGTCCTGCGTCTTCCTCACAAAGGCTCCTACACGTGAACCCATGGTTGCACCCACCATGTCAACCCATCTCCCTGAGGGCCTTCCTCTTTGCCATATTCTCAAATCAAGAACCCGAAGTCACCACTCCCACAAGCTCTACTCCACTCACTTTGCCAGGGTCGACATCACTCCAGAGAGCTGTCCATTCTCCCCGTCACATTGCAAAGTGCCCTGCGGTCCCCCAGGCCCTTCCCCCGGCATGACCTTGCCAATGTTCAGCTTCCACTTACTGGGCCTTCTGTGTCTGACAATGTTTCCAAGCTGGGCATTAAAGTTTCACCAGCTTCTACCTCTACGTCGGGGGCTGAGTCCTTCTTCATTCTCTGTTCTTAGTCCAGCAACTCCGCTGAACCCTGTTCACTTGGGGTAACCCCCCTTGGCATTTGAAATACCAGTGACACACAAGTCACCACAGTACAACAAACTGACAGACAAGTGGTGGTTCATTAATACTGGAATTCGTCAATCAAGATTCGAGTCAAACTGTCTCAAGTAAACATGGCAAGAACAGAATGAGGATGTTCAACTGTGATGTTACTAGAAGGGGAAATGAGGGCAGCTTCCGTGGCCTAACTCTCGGGCCTCGGGACCGCCCAGGAGCTCACGATGTTCCTGTCTCTTTCTTTGCTGTCCCTTCCCTTCCCAAAAGTCCTTCACTACCTCCAATAAAGCCTATATATTTGCTTTTCATCCCTTAAAAAAAAGTTGGGGGTGGGGGGGAATGAGAAGGATATGAGAAGAAAATTCTCATTAATCCCAAGGCCCAGGGAAGTCAGAACAAGGCATTCACTCAAACTCACTGCTACTCATCTGTTCCAGCTCATAGTCACCCTGTCGGTCTGGACAGAGGTGCCCCTGTGTGTTTCTGAGGCTCTCACTCTTGAGGGGAGGAAAGCACCAAATCTTTCTCCCCTGGAGCAGCTGACAGCTTCAAACTGCTGACCTTGGAACTAACAGGCTAGGGAGTAATAATAAAACATTATATCAATTATATGTAAAACACTCTGGCTTAAACAGAGTCAGAATTGCTACCCAAAGATACTCCATGCTACTTCAAATACAGAGAAATGCAGAAATTTTTAAATAGAAGAGATACTTGTAAACACCAAAAACATACAGATGCAGTTTTATACAAAATGTACTTAAGAGGTTTAATGTGCCAACAAAATTAAAATATTTATCTATAAATGTAGGTATATATATATATACATATATATATATATAGCAAAAAAGAGTTATAAAACAAGACCAAAATCAATGAGAGAGATTTATAAAATTCCTCCCAGTAACAAAGATAATAAGTCACAATAAAAAAATAAGTAAGATTATAGAATATTTGAAAACCTTGGTGAGCAAACATGACCTAATGATAAAATGAGGACTCTAAATTCACTGACTGCTATCAGATTTTCTTTTTAAAGCATCCTAAAATTGACTATATAACTGGCCATAGAGTAGGTCTAAATAAGTTTCAAAAAAACATGAAGCTTCTTGACTACAAAACAATTAGGGTAAAAAGCAAACATAAAGGGGTTTGGAGGTTTTTCAAAATTCTAGGTGGATATTTTTAAAATTTCTCAATGCCGTGTGCATTGTATAAGCAAGGCTATTTAGCACTATATAGACCTATTCGTATATAAGGAGGTATATAGGAGGCTTTTGGGGACAATATGTATTCTAGGTTTGTTTCCAATAGTGTTATTTTGCTTCAGATTCTTTCAAATAAAGCTAGTTTTTAAAGAGAAAAAAACACTTCTAAATAACCAATTATAAAATAAGTCTAAAGTAAAACAAAAACTTATTGAAGCTATTATTTTTAGTTTGTGGTATTCAACAGGACTAGAACTTAGGGAGAAACAGTGGTTTTTAGAAGACGTTAGGAGATATTATGGTTTAAGTTTCTAAAATTGCAGAAGCCTGGTGGTGTAGGTGTTACACCTTAGGCAGCTAATCGCCAGATCCATGGTTTGAAACCACCAGCCGCCTGGTGGGACCAAGATGAGGCTTTCAACTCCCGTCAAGAGTTACAGCCTTCGAACACCCCCAGGGGCCATTCTACCCAGACCTTCGGGGTGACTGAGTTGGAATCAAGGAGCTGGCAGTGAGTTTGGTGTTGGTTTTTAAAGATTCTCTCAGGGCAATCGATGTGAGGGCGTTCCGTCTCTTGACTCAAGTGGTAGACATATGGATTTTGCAGTTATAAGCAATTTTTAAACTACTTACATAAGGTTTATATGCTTTTCTGTATATTATATTTCACATTATACGGTGCTTGTAAAAATCACACTTCATGAACTTATAAATTGGACTAAGATAGGTACGATGCAGAAAAGCAGCGTGAGTCCGTCGGACTGGACACAGAGACCTCCTTTCCCAAATCCGGGTAGAGGGATGAGTGAGGCGAGGAGCAGGAAGCATACGGAGGCGAGAGCTGGAAGCTCTCCAAGGTCAGCAGATCTGTGTCCATGACATGACGGGGTGATGATGGCGAATCAACCCCCTGGTCTTTCCTTCCAGGAACAGTGAACCCCAGCTTGACAGTGAGAAAAATATCCGGCAAGGTGGGTCTCTGAACCCTGTTCCTCCCTCCCTGTCATGGCCATCACAAACAAAGGCTCAATCAGGGCGCACCACCTCGCTGGGGAGCCTCAGGGACCTGACGGCTAACTGAAGTGGGATCCTGGATGGGCCTGAGAGCAGAGCAATGTCACTATGTGGAAACTGATCGCCCCTGGATAAACGGTGGACTGAGATGATCAGCCCTGGATCCACATCCGCCCCTCCGTGCTAACATACGTGCAATGCTAATGCAAGATAGCAACAATGGGGGATGGAGGAATGCGATGCGCTATGTCACACTTTTCCTATAAATCTAAAATAAATTTTTAATTAGGTAATAAAA
Organism: Nesogale talazaci; assembly: GCA_004026705.1. Lineage (NCBI taxonomy): Eukaryota > Metazoa > Chordata > Mammalia > Afrosoricida > Tenrecidae > Nesogale > Nesogale talazaci. Next base: position 42,475 of record PVJH01017358.1, on the reverse strand, counting down.
TCTATTCTTCTTTTTTAAAAGTAAGCTCAGTGCGGTGGAGAGACGGAACCAACTGCAAGCATATACACATCAGCTCCTATTTGACGGACGGGCATCAGGGAGTGGGTGGGGGGAGAGGTCGGACAGTGTAAGACATGACAGAACAACAATAATTTACAGAGTATTGAGGGTTGGTGGGAAGGGGGGAGCAGGGGAAGAGGGGAGAGGATGGAAAAGCTGATATCAAGGGCTCCAGGGAAAGGCGGATGTTTGGAGAATGATAACAGCAGCAGACATGTGAAGGTGCTTGGCACAGTATGTTTATTTATGTATTGTGAAAAACGATGTACAAGCCCCCAAGAAAATGATTTTTAATTAAAAAAGGAATATTAATAAGCATTTTAATTGAAATTCAAAGTCAAAAGGTTCTGACACACACACACACCCTGCCTCAAGAGTGCAGTACTATTTTGTCACCATATGTTTTAATTGTTATATTAAGTTTTCTTTTTTCGTGAACAAAAACTTTAAAATATATTGCCTACTTTTAGGTATATTTTAACTATAAAGTACATCATGAACATTAATTAAAATGTAACAGTATCTAAGGTGCTAATCACTGACTTTAAAAATCATTCCTAAAACATTCAAATCCATATACATAATACTAATTCTAATAAAATAAATGCATGCACAATGCTCAGGCTGGAAATTTATTTTGCAATAGTAATCAATCTATGTCACTAGTTAGTACTTACTGGGTTCTACTTACAATAAATAATAGTTGTATACAATCATCTTCAATATTCTTTTTAGCATAGTGTTCACTGATACTTAAATATTATATTTAATATTGAAATTTTAAATGAACAGTAAAAATAAAGGCACTTATTTGGGTGACATTTTCTTCCATTTGTAAACAAAAAATAAATTTGAACAAAAATTGTTGCAATAAATAGATTTTATTCTTTGCTTTGTTTAAAGTTACGTAAAATGCAAAAGATGGCATAATTAGACTTGGGAGTAAATTTTCATTTATTTATAAAAATAAACACATTTTTAAAATAAAAAAAAAAAAGTAAGCTCGGGTAGTTCTTAGCATATAGCCACGGGCAGCACCCAGAGCTCATGTGATTATGGTTTGTGACAGCAGGGATGCTACAAACCAGTGAGGACAGGGGAGATGATGACCGTATAAATTCTGGGAACACTAGTTGTCTCTGGAGGTAAGTAAAATGAGTTGAATAGACGAGTGCTTCACCACCATATACAGACTGCAATGCAAATTATAAATTTATGAAAATAGACTTCCTTGGTTAAATGATCTTAGAGAATACCTTCATGGTCTTGGTGAATGAAAGGGCTCCTTATCCAGATGATAAATAGCATTAACTCCACAGAAAAGACTGATTTCAGTCTGTTTCACTTTAAATGAGGACATCTTTTCTCCTAAAATACTGAGGAATGGGCAAGACCGGTTTTCACTAACAGTATGCTGGCTCACCAAATTGAGATCCTACGAAAAACTAAATACTGACTTGAAAGAATGAGGTCACTATACCAAAAAGCTCCACACAAAGATCATGGTGGGTAGGGGGGGAGAGGATAAACCAGAATTTAGAGATAAGTAAATTTGACACAAACTTTGTGACGCCTCCTCGCATAGAGGGAACTACAGTGACACATCAACCACCTTGAATGCACTCAGACATGTACATGCCATGGGGATGCTTCTCCAACACGTACTGATTCATTCAGTAACAGAGTTAGGGGTCAATTCATAAGGGAGGAGGAAAGCTGTATTTCAAAAGATAAAATACAACATAAAAGTAAATTGTCATGCTCATATACACACAGGTGCCTCAAACATGTCATGGCCATATATACGCAGCTGTCTAAAACATGTCATGCCCACATATACACAGGTGTCTAAAACATGTCATGCCCACATATACACAGGTGTCTAAAACATGTCATGGCCATATATACACAGGTGTCTAAACCCATATAGACACAGGTGTCTAAATCTCAAACCCATAGGAAGCAGCTGCTTCGGTGAAAGAAAGCAAGATTAGGGGAAAGGACAGGAGTGATTACCAAGAATTCTACTCCCTGTTTTCACCCGTGCAGCATTGGGGAGCAGTATTCTAGGTATTACTGTATCAATAATGTGGCTTTCTTTTTATCTCTTTGGTGAAGAAAGCAGAAAAGGAAAAAGGGCCAAAGTGGTAAAAAGCTTCACTGAAAGCCTTTTTCCATACCAGGACTGAGCGCTGTCTGAACTACCATTAGCCAGGGTGACCGCACAAAGAGGTGACCGTCCACACACCGTCCAGCTCTGTTCCCATGGACACCCAACAACTGTAGAAAAACAACAACATCACTGAACAGTGCAACTTATGGAACCTATGACCCCTGGCTGGTGAACTGCACCAAGACCAGAAAGAACTATTTTTTTTTTAATTTTTTTTTCTTAAAGTTTTGCCAGTTATTTCCAACTCGTGGCAGGCGACCTGTGTGTGACTGAGTGCAAGCACTCCATTGGGTCTCCTCGGCCAAGACTTCCTCCATTGGCTCCACTGGCTGGGTTCAAACTGCCAACAAGCTGCACTGCCCACCTGTTCCAGGCCAGACTCACGGCCGTCAGGTCAGTCCCACCTCAGAGCGAGAGCACGGCCCTGTGGGTTTCTCAGACTGTCCATCGTTCTCCAGTTCCTCCACGGAGCAGCTGGTGGAGTCCGGCAAAGTGTAGCCCAGCACACCCTGGGGGTCTATAAATATCTATCCTACCTCGAATGTGTGGCCTTCCCTAAGTGCGGCGAACTCAGACAGGCTCGTCTTCCTGATCTGCCTGAAACCTTGTTGAGAGTCAGGCGCAAAAAGTCTCAAAATAAGGCCTGAGCCAGGGAAGTGCTTGATTGAGGCCTGTAGCCCCGAGTGCCTATGTGTGGAAAAGCCTGTTTTAAATGGTGGCTGTGTGTGTGTATGTGCGGGGGCGCGCGCGCGTGTGTGTGTTCTCTGCTATTTTTCATGGCTGATACCTGAACTGTCGTGTGGAATTATAAATAATCCCTTTTAATCATTACTTGAGTTCTATTTAAACAATATCATGGATCCAATCAAACAGGCACTTTCGGTGAACACTTTTGGTGTAACATGGACTCATTACACAACTGTAATACATTTATGATCCAAATAAATTCTATCTATAATTTCCCAAGCCACTATGGAAATTTTAATCATTCTTTTTATATAGTAGACCACAATGTGGGACTATATAAAAGCTAAAACGAAGGGGGGAAAAAATGTTCCGTGTGGCTTATTTCCAAGTTAATGTCTTATACACACATACACACAGACAGAGTCACACAGTTTAACAATCAAAGCCTTCCCTGATAAAAACTATCTGGCAGTAGAGTCGCAGCGGGGAAGGGAGAAAAACCAATCCGTCCAGATGGATAAAGACGAGGTAGCAATTGCCAAATGTAAGGATGGATATGCTTGAAATAGCAGAGAATTATCTTTGCAAATAGCGTGCGAGTGGAAATGTCGATGTAACATAATACAACACAAAGGCAACTTTGTGATCAGCTCTTCTAAATAAATTACGGGGCCTTTTTTTTTTTTTTAAGGATGGATAGTTACTGAGTCTAAGATGCCTGGCACCGCTGGTGCGAGGCGGTGAGGGGCTGCAGTCCAGTGCAGGCCACGGAAACCCCGAGCACCATCTCTGCAGTCGCCTCTTTAGAGGGATCCTGAAAGTGCCTGCGCAGCTCCCCCTCACTGGCTCAGATTCTGCTCTGAGAGCTCGGAGAGGAGCTCCGAAATCTATATATTTTTTAAAAGGATGCTGACTCATGCGGGCAAATTTCAGAACAGGACCTTGAAGGGCACTGGCAACTTTATCCCCACTCTCACCTTGATTGCCTATGCATAACCAAGGGACTGTTACTACGTCTTAGCAGCTGATGACAAGGTGAGATTTTTGTGAGTGTATTGGTTTATCGCCTCCCTTATTGACACACAGCAGCTTCGGGACAAACTAGTGACAGAAAGAACATGGAAAATTAGGGCAAGAATAAGGTCTGAATCGGGGAGAGGGGGTTGTTTTATAATCGACAGAGAAAAAAAGTAACTCAAGCCAGGTACGGCCAAAGGTTTGGATCTGTCATTAAATCTGGTTGAGAGGTAACCCGGGCACCTGGAGATCTGTCACTGCTTTCTGTATGTCTAAAAGATGGAACTCTGGAAAATTTAAATATATGGCATGACCCCCAAAAGGCAAGACAGCAGGGGAGCACGGCCACATAGGATCACAGTCCTGTGTGGGGAGAGAAGCAGGCAGTCCCTGTCCAGTGATGTGGACCTGGGGATACCATGTCCACACAGATTTGCTGCTTCTCTGCAGTTCCAGAGAATCCAGCAAGACTTCATGCATGCTTCCTTAGCACCAGGCTTCCTCTATTCCACTGGGAACACAACGGGGTGCTCTCAGATGGGAGGCAAACGTGGCTCACCCACCTGTGTCACCCCCCGAGCCGGTCGACAGAGCAGGCATGATGCCAGCTGCAGGCTGCTCCACGCCCAGTGCTCTCCCCCCGGGACTCAGCCACGGGACTCAGCTCAACAGCTCACGGCCACGTCGTCCACCGAGTGTAGAAGCCGTCCGAGAAACCCTTCCTGGAAAGAAAAGAAATACATTTGGGTTCGTTTGGTTTTTTCCTTCCAAACACTGAGGACTATGGCTGGCTGACCACTCTGTACCCTAATTCCAAACTATCATGTCCACACTCAAGCAAAGCGAGGCATTCACAGATCAGGATTCTCCCCACAAATGACACACACACACACACACACTGAGCCCTTCCCGTGTGCCTGCGAGATTTCTAAATAAAAAGAAGAAACTTCTTGCTGCATCTACCAAGGTTTTCTTAAAGATTTTGACAGATAGGGAACAGTTAGGAAACAGGAACCTGTAAGACAGTCTTGAAAACCACGACCTTTCTGAAAGCCTGTCCTTGTTATCATTTTTAAGCCATCTTCCTAAACATGGAACAAAGATTTGCATTGTCAGCAACTTAGGGCTGAAATTGAAATATTTTAAAGTGTGTGTCTTCATACAAGGGTGGAGATCTTTATTGTCTTGAAAACAGATCAGCCATAAATGACAAAGGCAAGAGGTGAGACAGACCTAGGAGTAAGATGCAGTGACAGAATTGTGAACCAATTATTAAACCAACAATTCAAGCTAAGACACAAAGGTCATTTCTTTGAGTAGAAAAGAAACTTCAAGGTACTTGGGAAAATATAAAAATTTTATTTTTTTTTCAATAAGTACCCTAATGCCTTTCTCCAAAGACAGGCAATAAACTGGTAATGAAGATCACTGGACTCTAGAACACAATGCAAGATTGGCCCCGCCAGCTCAGCGATGCGGAGGGACGGACGGGGCTGCTTATTAAGACTTCCTTTCATCACACGCAAATCATACGCAAGTCATATGAAATGACTTAGTAAGTAGGCGCCCCAACGGCAGACAGTAAGCAAACAATAAAAGTTGGCTGTTGTAATAAGGGTTTCTCTCACTTCTGGCAAGAAGATAATAAAATAATAATTCTCTTTTAAAAAAGAACACGGAAGAGAGGAGGAAAATTAGAATGTGCATCGGTCTGACACCTAGAGAGAGGCCATGTGGTTTAAATTTGGATCACTGCTGCCTAATAACGAAAAACACACTCCCCATTCGGTTTTGTGAGGATCAGAAGACTTGCACGGTGGGCTCAAGTTCACTTTCTTATGCACTCTCACCCGCCCTCTCCATGCCATTTAAACAGTGCCGTTTAAATGTGGATTTTGACATATTATGGTGAAAGGGGGGGAGAAGGGGCAGGAGCCGTAAACACCTGAAATCACTGGCTTGCTTCACCTCTGTCAGGCCCAGAGGCTGAGTGACATGACTGAATTTTAAAAAATGGGTTTTCCACACCAAACATCCTTGCAATTACTTTTCTTCTCAGGGACTTTCCTTAATTATCAAAGTAAAACGTAGTATGCAAACGTTCCCCACTGAAGAGACTCTCCCGGGGTGCAACACCATGGATTCTGGCTAGACTCGGTCTGGCAGCGTGAACAGATGCACACAACCCCACACAGGAGGTAGAGGCACAACCAAGAGGAGAATGGGTGTTTAAGTATCACACCAAAAATATATAAATCAGACTGAAATGGGAAACAAAATGACAAATTGGAGTTGTCCATTAATAGCCATCTCGGGAGCTATTTCCTCCCCACCTCCCATTTAATTTTTTAAAGGCAATTTTTTCTCCCATACATTATTCCAACTTGTGCAGATTAAGATTTGATTGCATGAAAGTGTTCCCTACATAAAGCAAGGCTAGGAACTGAATACAAACACAGAGAAATAAATATAAAGAGACTATACACATCACTTAAAGGAGGACATACTCGATTAGGCTTTTGTTTTATTGAAGGAGAAAAAGAAAATGATTACCCTTTGTGAAGTGTTCACACATACACGCACACATAAGCACAGGTACACTTGCACTTAAGTTACCTATGTGTAAGCTGTTTTTTTTATCCTGTGTGCACAATGTGTGCTTGTAATTAAGCTCTTTTGTAATGAGGAAAGTCAAAATCCGTAAGGCACAAATTGTCTAACTACAAAAAGACCTAGTCGCTAAGATTTCTAGCATGAAACCCGTCTTTTTTTTTCTTCTCACGGTTGGCAGAACTTAACAGCATTCAACTTTTATAAACTATAGTAAGACAACTTAAGGCAAACAACACTCAATTTTGAAACAATCAGGTACATTCAGATTCTATTAAAACAAAAGAAATTTTTAGGTTCCACGTCAAGACATTCTTTTGGTTCAATATTGCTGCTCTACACTTAATGGCATCTAAGACTGGGTTTCAATTTTTTCATGGAAAATGGAATTAGAAGATAATGGAATTTTCCTACCTACTTTTGAGGCTCCTGCATATGAAAGGCCTTAGTGTTTCTCGGTTTTCAATTCATTATGAACATCCCATGTTAGTGTTTAATTCACTATTTAAGAAGCAGAGACTACCCAAAGTCATTTTCTTAGACACTTCTGTACAAGCAGATTAGTAAAATGCAATGATATGTTGTTCAGAACAAAGCAGAGTTGCTAAGTTGAAATTCTAAATTCAGTTAAATTTTTTTTTTTCAGTAATGAGGTTATTTTTCTTTGGCTGAATTTATTGAAAAGGCTTTGGAATTTGTCAGAATCCAGCCATAATTATTACTGACTGTTGTATGGAATCCATTTACTACAACACAAAAATACCAGCTGTTACAGTATGTCCTGAGAGGGATTACCGAATATTCTTAAATTGAAGTTCAATCCATCTTTCCATAAAAAAGGAGAACGCCCCAAACGCCAGGAACCCAACAGCAGTATCAAGTGCACCTGAAGCATTTACAATACCCAACAGAACTATTACAACCCTCCTTTAAAAGGGCTTATTTTTGAAATTTCATTATTCCAGTTGTACCTTGCTTCTATATATCACACTGTATCAGGTTCTTCTGGCAGGGATCATGTGGAAACAGTGAACAATGTTCCCACCCGGGGAACCCTTACTACGTCTGTGGTTTTCGTGACATCTAGTGGTCAACCCCAGAAGTGCAAGGGCTGATAGCAGGAAGTGATTGTGCATCCTAAGACAAATTGACTTGAACACCAATGACACGGTTATCAGCAAGTCGTTTTATTAAAAGGCACACAAAAATAGTTGCAAGCTGACAAACAAAGCAAAATTCAGTAGTGGGCTTTCGAAACATCTTCCTTTCCGATTGGGGAAGTATTCACAATGAGGCAAACTTTTACTTGACTGTTGCCATAAACTAATAACAATAATCATAGTCAATTACTTCTAGAGATAATCACTCTGTTCAGTAAGTACAAAAAATTAAGTCAAGTACCACAGTCACATGTTTAAAGTTAATACCTCAGTAACACAGCGCAAGGATGCATTTTCATTTGCAAATCGAACTTCAAACTTGATGGTGGAAAGTTTGGGGTTGGTTGGTTGGGTTGGTTGTTTGGTTGGGATGGTGGGTTGGGGGGTTGATTGGGTTGGTAGGTTAGTGGATTGTTGGGTTGGTTGGGATGGTTGGTGGGTTGGTTGGTTGGTTGGGTTGATGGATTGATAGGTTGATGGGTTGGTGGGTTGATGGGTTGGTGGGTTGATTGGGTTGGTGGGTTGGTGGGCTGGTTGGGTTAGTTGTTGGTTTGGTTGGGTTGGTGGGTTGGTTGGGTTGATGGGTTGGTTGGTTGCGTTGTTGGGTTGGTTGGGTTGATGGGTTGGTGGGTTGGTTGGGTTGGTGGGTTGGTTGGTGGTTGGTTGGGTTGGTTGGTGGGTTGGGGGGGTTGCTTAGGTTGTTGGGTTGGTTGGTTGGGTTGGTGGATTGGTTGGGTTGATGTGTTGGTGGGTTGATTGTGTTGGTGGGTTGGTTGGGTTGGAGGGTTGGTGGGTTGATTGGGTTAGTTGTTGGTTTGGTTTGGTTGAGTCAGTGAGTAACTTACATCTGTTAAAAGAGCAATTTTCTGTGAACCCCTGCTGGTCACCAAGACCCTTTCAGAGGAGTTCATGAAGCCATAACTCTTTTCGTAAAAATACTGAGATGTTATTTGCCTTTGAGCTGGACTGAATGCAAGCATTTGGACTCATGGTGGATCAGGTGTGTCATCTTAGCTTAGCTTGAATCGAAACAGTGGTACCAAACTCCACTCCTAAGCATTCCCACTAAAGGACCAGAAGGTCTGCTTGAAAATGTCCTCACTGTTATCAGACAGAGTATTGTAGAGGAGGTTACGATATATAGAGTTAGGGTAAACTGCAACATCTTATATCAGTGAAAAATTAGAAGTCTATGGAAAGAATACACAGAGAGCCACAGTACCAAAAAGAACTGGTCAACCATTCAACCATTTCAAGAGCAAGAACCACGGTGCTGAAGGAAGAAGTTCCAGCTGCAGTGAAAGTACTGGCCAACAGCAAGGCTCCTGTAACTAATGGGACACCAGTTCACATGATCCAACAGCCTTACGATGCGTTCACTGGCACCTGGCGGGAAAACTGGAAGAGAGCTACTAGCCGACGAGAAATGATTCCTATCTGTATCCAATCTAAAGAAAGGCAACCCAACAGAATGCTCAACTTATAGAAGAATATCACTCATTTACTTACCTATGATATTAATATTATTTATTAATGTTGCTATTAGTAGTGTTGATATCACTATTAATCCTATTATTACTATCACATGACATGCTAGTCAATTTTATAGTAGTACCTGGACGGGGGCTTCCAGAGGTTCAGGATGGATTCAGAAGGTGACGTGGAACAAGGGGTATCAATGCTGATGTCAAATGGACCTCGGCTGAAAGCAGGAAACACTAGGAAGATGTCTACTTGTGCCATATTGACTGTGCCAAGGCATTCAACTGTGCGGTTCATATCTAACCATGGATCACCTTGAGAGGAAGGGGAGTTCCAGGACACTTCATTGTGCAAATTCAGAACCCGTGCACGGGTCAGGAGACTTTTTCTTTAATGGTGATCCTTTCCATCACATTTCTTTTCTACACTCCATTGCTAAAAGAGCTTGGATTCTCCTCAGGACTGCAGCCTTAAACACCCAGGGGCCTTTCTCCTTTGGGGCCCTATAAGTAGGTTCACCTGTCAAGGCTGTGTTTACAGGTCTTTCCTTGAACTATTGTGGAGAGAGGTGGATGAAACCACTTCTTCACAACACTGCTGCTTCCCAAGTTCTCTACTCTGGGCTGGCTCCAGCCTTCCAGGACATCCCCCTACAGGCCTGCTTTAGTGAAGCAACTGTTCCTGGCAGGAAGTTGAGTGACCATGAATTCTCCCTGCATCCACTATTCTTCCTCTTCCCAAAGCAGAGGTGACCTGCTAACATGGTTCACTATTCCCTTGACCCAGAAAACCCCACAAAAGCATGCAAAAGAGGGTCAAGTCTAATGCGGGTCCATTTCAAGAACACCCGTGAAACTGCCCGGGTCATCAGGGGGAAGCATATCTGGAAAGTCACCAAGTATCTGGAAGATGTCACTTTGCAGAAGCAGGGTGTGCCCTTCGGACAAGACATGGTGGAGCTGGTCAGTGTGCCCATGCCAAACACTGAGGTTGGACCCACGGTCAGTTGTGCAAAAAAAGTGAATTTTCACGACATGTGCTTAAAAATGCAGAGTGATGCTGAGCGGAAGGGTTGGGATGTGGTTCACGCAGACACTGAGCACATGCAGGGGCACAAAGCCCCCCCGCCACCGATGCACCCTGCATTGACCCATCTATGAGGTCCCCCTGCCACGCTGAGATCCTCCTCACTGAAAAGGACCAAATTGTTCCTAAACCAGAAGACGAGTTTGCCCAGAAGAAAAAGAAACTGAAGAAGCAAAAAGTATGCCTTGGAAGTGAGTTAAGCTTACATAAAAGCTAAAAAATAAAAAGGAACTGTTCCCGGGCATCATATTTTTACAATTAAGGTACCAAGATGTAACTTTCTATTTTTGCTGTGCCCCATTCAGAGTTCCTTAAGGATAGAAGCCCTGGTTCAGCATCTTTCTCTAGAACCCCTGCATCGAGGGCCTTTCTCAGCAACCCTTGTGTGTGAAACTGACTCCAACCTTCCAAAGAAAAATCTTTCTCTTCCAATTCAGCCTTCGGACTAGTTTACTAATGAGGAGAGAGTGTGGCTAGCCAAGTGAGCAGAAGATTTTAAAGCAGACTCAGGTCCCAGCTCAGCTTTCCTAGCTGATGCCGGCCTGCTGTTTAGTTGAGATCAGATGAGATGAGCCACACACCAAGCACGTGGCAGAGTTGATCTGTGGATGTCAGCGCCCACCGCCCTCCCCACCCCCCACCACTCACCCTTTGTTCTCATGCTTCGAACACGGCTAACTTTTGGAGGCCATGTCATGAAGAGAGCATTGGCTTTAGTGAGCAGACAGATCTGAGTTTAGAACAACTTACAAGATATGAGACCTGGGGGAAGCTTAGACAATTAGAAAAAAAAAGTCACATTCATGGGAATAGAGGTTGAGTGCACGAAAGTTTCCTGGCAGTTGGCTGGAAACGCAGGCTGTGTGAGACTTCACTTCAGGCTCGCGACAATGTAGCAAAGTAAGTACTCTCATCATCTCCATCCAGAGGAGGACATACATTGTAAGCAACTTGCCAGGAGGCCACAGCTGGAAGGGATTCAAAGGCCCATACTGGTGTCACTGGTGCCACTGCTGCTGCCGCCGCTGACACCACCACCCACCATCCCTCCCCCCCACCACCACCTCTTCTACCTCCACCTCGACCTCCACCACCATGACCTCCACCTCCACCACCACCATGAGACTGAATTGCTTCTGTACTGTGCAACGTCACTCAGCCTCCCCAACTGTCAAAGGGAAGTCGACCCTAAGGCCATTCACTTCTTGTGACGGCTGAGGAACAGCAGCCCTGCAGCCCTGGAACCACGCAGTTTTCAAATATGAACTAGTCCCTGCCCTCGACATTCCTGTAATGTTTTCACTTTTACTGTGTGTACTGTGTTGAGTTACACGTGTGAAAAAGGTCTCAACTGCACTCGCCTAATCCACCACCATCCTGGATTTATCCCAAGATCAGGCAGGTCCAGAAAATCATCTACTCTGCCTTTGGGCTACACATCTCGATCGCCCCCACCCCCACCCCCCACCTGGGAGCATGTCAAGGAAGCGTCAAAGCCATAAGAGCCACTGTGCCCCCGGAACCCACACTTATCCTGCGTGATAGCTGAGGAAGCTCCTTCTGTCTGTACTACCAAAGTTATTAAACAAAAAACAGATACAGTAGATACACAGGAGCATAATTCTGACTCTGATGAATCTTTCTTATTAATAAAATGCCACCCCAGCATGAACCATAAGTCTTACGCAGCGACTCCATCGATATCCTAAAGCCGGAAAACAAATTCCAAATTCGGCAGCAAATGAGTCTTATTAAAATCATGAATCACTCTCCTGCTCAAATTAGTGAACAAAAAACCATCCTATCCAGGCAGGCCACAAAGGCATGGCAACTGCATGTGGAGAGAACTGCCCCACCCACTTTTCTTGGCCTCCAGGACCCGCTTGCCAGGTCTTTCTTCCACAGAACCACAGTGAAGGGGGTGGAGGCAACCTCTATCCGTTAAGTTCAGCAGCCGATCACAAACTGCTTGTGGCATGCAGAGGCGCTCCTCAAATAAACTCATGCAGAAGTAACCTGGCAAAAAGCAGCCGTACGTATAGCAGTATGCTATAACAGTTACCAAAAAACAGCCCTTCAGCTCTCCACGATGAAGCTGGGCTGCTAACCACAAGGCCAGCAGCTCCACTAGCCACTCCATGGGAGGGGAGAGGGCATTTGCTCCTATAAACTGCAGTCTCAGAAACCTTGTATTGGGTGGTATGAATTGGAATCAACAGAATGACAGGAACTTGTGCGTGTGTTAATCCATACAGTTGTCATGCCCTACAGTAGTAGCGTACACACACCATCGGGCAAGGGTGGGCGTTTAAAATTGAAATGAACACACAATGCTTTAAAAATGGGTGAAGGAAGGAAAGGAAGTGAGTGATTGCATACTAACCGTAGGCACTACCAGGGCTTCCCACGGATCCAGTAAGTAGATGGAAGCCAGAGGGCACTTTTGGAAAAGCTGGAAACGTCTTAAACTGCTTGCTAACTACAGAGCTGATGTTCAAACCCCTCAGAGGTTTCAAGAGTGAAGAATGAGGCTGTCAGCTCCTTTAAAGATTTATTCACTGCTGTGCACCAATTCTGACTCATAACCAATTCTAACTGTGAAACAGTGTAGGGAACCTTATTATTATTAAAAGATCATTTTACAACAATCCATACATCAATTGTTTCAAGCATATGTGTACATATGCTGTCAACATTATTTTCTAGACATTTACTTTACTTTCTCTTGCATCTTGAGTATCAGCTCCTCTTCTCCCCTCCGCCCCCCCTCCCCCGCCCCTGCAATCTTTACTGGAGCTAAAGACCTCATCTTTCTCTCTCAGAGAAGACTGTGGGCTCAACCCACTGACCTTTTGGTTAGACGCTCAAAATGTAAACTACTGAGCATCCACAGCAACCTTACCGAACAGTAGTTCTCAACTTGGGGGGCCGTGACCCTTTTGGGGGTCTCAAACAACCCTTTCACAGGGGTCATCAGAAAACACATATTTCTGATAGCCTTAAAAACCAAGACACCACTCCTCTATCCCTCTCCAGGTGGGTCTGTCCACAAACAGAAATGCCCACATACAAGTACCCAGCGTGAAAACGGTTACCTTACCCATGCTACACCATGCGTCAAGACAAAATTTCATTGATTTGTCATTAGAGATAAATAGTTCACAATATATAATTACATATTGCTTTTGTGATGAATCGTGATGTCTTTGGTGTGTTCAATTTGTAACAATGAAAATATATCCTGCATATCAGATGTTTACATTACGCTTCATAACAGTAGCAAAATAACAGTCATGAAGGAGGAAGGAAAATAATGTTATGGTTGGGGGGGTCACCACCACATGAGAAACGGTAGGAAAGGGTGGTGGCATGAGGAAGGTGGAGAACCACTGTGATCTGTTGTTGCTAAGAGACGGAATCCACTCATAGGCAGTGAGTTTGTTTGCTTCCAGCGAGTCCTGCTCTGAAAGCATCATCCTACCTCTAAGCAGCCTGATTTAAGGAGCAGCAGACAGACTAGCCCAGGAAGCCCTGGTGAGAGAGGGGTTACACCCCCACCAGGCAGCTGACAGAACAGTTAGCGGGTTGAATCCACCCAATCCACCAGCGGAGATGTAAGAGAAAGATACAGCAGTCTGTCTTCTTAGAAAACTTTCAGGACAGTTCTCAGGTGTCATGTGGGATTTGTATGAGCTGGAATTGACCGGAAGACAATGGGTTTGGTTTTTGTTTGGTGGAGAGTAGAGAGAGCTGTTTGGAGGGCTCTGATCTGAGACATACAAACCAATGTTGTATTTAATTTCACAAATACAAGGTTTTATCTTTTCTCTTTTTTTTTCTGGTTGTTACAAAGCTCAAGGTGAAATAGCCGTTACCACCAATTACAAATGCCAATCCAATTAGTCTATCATAGTGCATGAGGACAACCTGAGGACACACCTTTTTTTTGGGGGGGGGGGGGGGGGGGGGGGGGCAAGACACTCCTTTCTTTTATGGATTCCTAGCCCTGCTAGATAATGGGGCTACACTAACAATCCTCTGTGGCCCCTCCCCTTCTGGCACATCGCCAGGGAAGTGGATTTCCTTACCCCTTTGAAGTGATGGCGGGCCATGTGGCTCCTTGGCTATTCAAGTGAAAATGAAAGTGACATGTCTGTCCCAGCCAGCACCTTGCCTTGAAGAGCTAGCATGGAACCCCACCTCCCATCCCCCTGGAGCGGGGAGACCTTCCAGCTCACACCTGCAGCCATTTGAGTCCCTCAGAGAGGTGGCCGTGGAGGGGGAAGTCTCACCCACCTGTGCTGAGCCAGGAAGAAACCTTTCCTGCAGGCTGAATCAGCTCTCTGGGAATTTGCACAGCCAGGAACCTCATGTCTGAAGTCAGCTATCTCCATGGGTAACTTTAACGAAGGGACGCCACTGCTCGTGGATCTTGTGCTATTTTCAACAATTTCCATAATTAAACCTAATGAGTATTAGCTGCTCGTGTACTGGTTGAAATTTTTTAATCTGTGCAGCATACCTCCAAGCATAATTAGTTTCATTTCCATGGTTAAGCAAATGAATGGAAGGGAAAAAAAGACTCACATTTCCAACGTTTTATGTTTAGATCAAACAAAGTTTAAGTTACTAAGTAACATACTAGTTACGGTCCAAAGCCAGGGAAAGCGTTTACACAAAAACATTCTTACAACGCTCTGCAAAGCCTTTTAGCAGATTAATAGGCACACTACCTTGTTTGAACACATCCTGGAGTGACACAATCCGGTCGGGAGACACTCACTCTGTTACCATGGTGTGTTAAGAAGTCTTAGAGAGGAGGAAGAAATGGAATCTGAGGCTAGCTGCCCCCGCAAACAACTGCCTCCTTTGCCATGACACCACTACTGAATATTCTGATCTGTTTCTATGTAAGACTCTGGCTCAAAAGGGAGGGAATGAAGAACAGAATTTTTATTTTCTTGGAACCTAGTCTTTCTATATTCACTGAGGCTGAATAAACATCTCAAACCACAGTCCTGAAACCATCTGTAACCCAAATATATATATATATATTTGTACATGTACATGCACATATATATGTACATGTACATATATATTTGTACATGATGCATGTATACTCATAGATGATACAAACGTACATCAGAAAGCAACACTCCATAAGCACAGGACTTTATTTTTTTTTTAATTAAATCTGGAACTACTGTTTCTCAGATTATCCTGCATGTAGCGCTGTACACCTTCTGAGCGTGGTGTTTCCATCTCTCTAGCACAGTGGTTCTCAGCCTTCCTCATGACCCTTTCATACAGTTCCTCATGTGGTGGTGACCAACTCAACCATAAAAGCATTTCTGTTGCTACTTCATCACTGCCACTTTGCTACTGTTATGAATCTGACAGCCCCTATGAAAAGGCCGTTAGAGCCCCCAAAGGAGTCATGACCCACAGGCTGAGAACTGCTGGGCTAATGCTTCCGGTAGGTAGTCATATTTAGGGACAGGGGGGTGTCCCTCTCATGCCGGCAAAGGCCCCCATAAAGGAGTTTGAAAAGAAATCAGGCAACTATTAGACTCCTATGAACACCTCAAACGAAACTTGCTCACACTCAAGCCCCCACGCCAGGTGGGAGGTACACCTGGGCGGTCCAAACTGCACCCAGACTCATGACATCACCCAGGTGGGCTCAACCCAGCCAATGGGGCCAACCAATACCTTCCACCAAGCCTTCCCACAGCCAGGGGGTGGGCTAGGATAAAGGTGGGCAGCACGCTCTGGGACACTCTCTTGCCCCCGCACCCTCCTGCCCCTGCTCCCTCAACCCCTCAATCCCTGGGATCACCCCCACCCCACCCTCAGTTCGCTGCACGCGAGGTACTCTTATCCATAAGGTTGTTCATGCCATTCGAGACTATAAAACCTGAAAGTTATCCTGTCCTTCATAAAAACCCACTTGGATTACAAAATGGGCTTTGGTGTAAATTCTTTCATCGTGCAAAGCCAAGAACCAAAGTATTACCCACTCGGAAAACCCAACTTCCTGAAGAATTCTGCACTCCTGACTGATCCCGCTGTCAAAATGGCAGTCTGGGCATCAAGGGACTCAAATTAGGGGCCTTTCCAATGTGTTGGGGGAACAAAAAGAAGCCTAAAGGGGCAAGGTCGGGGCTGTGGGGCAGGTGGGGCAGGGTTTCCCAAGGAAATGCCCCTCTAAGACAGAGCCAGGAAGCCAACAAGATGACCAGAAAGCTTCCTCCGGGCAACTTTGCTGGCCTTTCTCTCACTCGCTTCCCGAACACTTCTCCTAAGCAGCCCTGCGGTTCTCTGCCATTCTGAGGAAATCTGTGATTTCACCCAACTCGGAATCCCCCAAAGCAGCTGTCACACCCTTCTGCATTGACCTCTTACGCACGTAAGAATCCACCTCTTACATGGATTCTGAGAAACAACTTACGCATAGCTGGACCAGCTGATGCGTCCAGGAGACACTGCTCGGATTGGCCCCTGCTCTCTGGGTCACACTGGCAAACTCCTGGTTATGATCTGCTCCACAGAAAGCATGTTCATTAGCTTTGATTCTACTGGAAAGACTGATGCGGGGCTCCGCTCCTTAAGCTAGCTGGTTTCCGGTTTCTTTTTTGGTTTTGCTTTTTAGGGCGCCCCAAAGAGACTAACACATGTGGATTCTGAGAAAATGTGTCTGCAGCCATCGGCTGATCACAGAGGTACTGAAATAAGTCTGGTGTGTGTGTTTCTTTTGCTTCATGGAAGAGTACAGAGGAATTGTAGAAAGACGGTTTTAAAAAAATAATTGTGATCCAACTGCTAACCCTGCCGGCAAAGAACCACTGTCTCCTCGGGAGCCATGGAGATTAACTGGCAAGACAAGGTTCATCCAGTGAAGATTTACCTCCTCATTTGGTGGGTAGCATTTGAGTGTTCAAAGCATGTAAGTAGCCATGTAAGAAACATGTTGATGTTCTCACACCGAGACCAAATGAGATTGGAGGAAACTGAGGATTCAGGAATGACTGATCTAAAGATGTCATGGCCCACATGAGCCACCACAAACTCTACAGGACGCACTGTGTTCTTTGAAAATCTTCATGGCAGGCTGAGCCCCAGTGGTGTAGTGGTTGAGTGCAGGACTGCGGCCCACTGGGTTGGCGGTTCAAATCCAGCATCAGCTCTCCAGGAGCAAGGCTGGGCCTCCTACTCCCACCAGAGGGCAGTGATGCCCACAAAACAAAACAAAAAAAGAAAAAGAAAATCTTCATGGATCGCATTGACAACAGCTGGAAACATGAACTCTCGCATGCTGTGGGGGCAGTGAGTTCACATGACCTGAGGAGGAGGGGAACGGCCGCTGGCCTTTTTCTCACTCACTTCCCTAAAACTTCTTCCTAACCAGACCAGGGGAAAGAACATAACCACTGTCACATGTCAGGGCTGGAGAAGCTGTTGAGTTGACCCATGTTTCACTGCCTGCATCCTCCACCATGTTCAAGTGGGTAAAGTTAACAATTAAAGAAGTATTAGGGTCAGGAAAGGAGCCAGGCTGAAACCGAAAATTCACAGCCAGCAGCAGCACGGGCTCTAGGAGAGCATCCCCATCATGGAGCAATCACAGAACAAACAGAGTTGTCCTGGAACAATGTGAAGTGAACGACTGATGTTCCTGTGCTGATGTGACTGGGATGTCAGAGGCGGAAAGAAAAGGGACAACTGCCTGCAAAAACCCAAAAAAAAAAAAATCAATACTAAAGCTTTAAGACCACATGGAAAAGATCTGTGTCACTTTGTATCCACCATTTGCATGCGTGGGGGGGGGCGGGGAGGGAGAGGGGCTGGTGGATACATATGTCACAGAACATTTGCCATTTCAACACATATGCTGAGATTGGACCCTCCACTTACCCTGGCCCATAGACCTGGCTAAAGTGAGAGATCTCAATGACCTTCGAAGCCCCCACCCTATCCAGGAGAGCTTTCTAGCGGCACAGGGGTACTTTCATGATACACTGTAAATTCCTCAAAATGACACATGTACTCTGTCCTTTCCCGTGTCTCTGTAAACATATGCACCATACCCTCCTTCAATATTTCTATACAACTTCATGCAGATCCCTGAGCAAGCCATGCTGTCCCACACTTTTCTAAGTTTTCTCAATGTAGTTTCACTGCCTGCGTCACTTGACAGATGAAGTTCTCTCATGACCGAAGGCTGACACGTGGCGGCGGCAAACTGGACCGTCCCAGGCAGCGAGAGAGCAAGTGTGTGCTCATTCAAGCCTGCACCTCATTACTCGGCAATTCCTTTCAAACTCAGCAGAGGGTGCCATAGTTTTATGAAACACAAAGAAAATGACGAGGGGAAATGACGAGGTCACGTGGGGAAAAGCCACTAAAAAGCTCCACTATGTAAAAGGTGACAATGAAAATGCGAGAATACCTTGACTTAAACAAATGCCATTCAACTTAGGAAACGATCTGATCACACAGTCTATCCTCTGAGCCAATCGGAGGTGCCAGAAATCACCCTAAGAAATAACTGAACTCGTGTACAACGATGGAAGGGAGCCGAAGAGGCTTGTTGGCTGGTCCTTGAGGTGCCATCCTCAAGGTTAGTTGTTCAAAGTCACTGACCGCTCGTTCTACAGGAGGAAGGGGAGGCTGTCTGCTGGCTCCTCCAGAGAAATCCAGAATCTCAGAGATCCACAGGGCTCTATCCGACTGAGTGGCTCTGGGTCAGAATTGACGCGTACCCGCAGTGCGCTGACACTGCAGTGAGCCATCCGGGCCACACTAAAATGTCACAGGGGACAGGTTTTGTTTTTAGTGGCAGTGTCCACCGGGCTGTCCAGTGGCTGCTTTCCTCACAATCTCAACATGGAGCCGCACAAGTATCTGCACCTGCCCGTGATGTCTCTCCCCTTGTCACCACCGCTGGACGACGTTTACCCCTCTGTCCCTTTTGCTGGCATACACTCTCCCAAACCGAGTCTGTTTCTAGTTTCTCATTTCGCAACTCCAGAGAAGAGCTGAAAACAAGCCCCAACCACACTCGTTAGCCAGGGCGGCAGTAGACCTCCAATTTTCTGGTATGTTCTCAGTGAGTAGACATTATGATTTAACGTATGACCTGGTCCTGTTTAGCAAACAGTTATCGAGCTCCTATTCTTTGTTGCATGGGGTGTAGAAAGGGTCTACTGACTTATACACATGCGGGTACGTCAAAAAGTATAGCGACCAGGGCTCCACATCACACATGCATGGGTTTGTTCCAAACCAAGCTGGTTTACACGCAGCGCTGCAGTCAGTGGGTGGCTGCAGACGAGTTCTCCTGGTCTCGTGGGGGAGAGGAGGGCTTCAAGATAAAGAGGGAGGACTGAGCCCTGGTGGCGTAGTGGTTGTGCTCGGGACCACAGCCCACTGGGTTCGAGGTTCAAATCCAGCAGCAGTTCTCCAGGAGCAAGACTGGGCCTCCTACTCCTACCACCAGAGGGCAGTGATGCCCCCCCTCCAAGAAAAACAAAAAAAAAAATTAAAAAGATAAAGACAGAAACCCTGTCTGCAAAGATGGCTAGACCCAACTTGGAAACCACAGCCTCACCCTTGGATATGAATAAATACAAGGCTTCTGTGGTGTGGCAGCAATATACGTGTTTGTTGAGGGCTGCAGGCCGTGTGGGCACATTTCCTGGAACGTCCCCCCTCTGTCCACTTGACCGGGGATGATGCCAGCCTGCACGCACAGTTCTGCCTCATCTCACTCATAGTTCCTTGCTTCTGGGGAGTTTTCTGGCTACCTAGGCTTCTTCTGATGGAGATCTGTGGATCTCCTGGCAACCCGCGGTACACTCAATAGTCTTCACTGTTATAAGTCAAAGGCAGCAATCCGTCGGTCTCCTCATTCATGATCCGGCTCTCCCGGGCAGCGACGACTCTGGAGCACACCACGACCGACATGGGGCAGGCACTTCTTAGTTCCCTCTCCAAGTGACTTCTCTGCCTGTGACCTCGTGACAGAGGCCTTTTGCAGCCAATTTGCGTGGTGGGCTTTGTTGTCTGAGTTCTTGACTGCTGGTCTCGGATCGGCTCTTAACGGGTGTGGCTTCAGCGGCTCTTAGGGTTGTCAGAAAGCTGAATGTGCTTGGTGACATCAGCAGGAGAATCATGACCAGGTGGGGGCATTTGTTGGGGTCCTGTCTAGTTCATTCTCTGCTCATCATGACCACAGCTGACAGAGTGGAACAGCCCCCTACGGTTTTCTTGACCGCTCTCTGTTCAGAAGTGGCCCCCAGATGACTCTGCTGCCGAGCGGGCTGCATGGCTCAAACTAGCCGCTCCATCAGCAGCTGATCCAACTGTCACCCCATCTGGGCTCTATTCTGAGAGGCGCCTCCATGTTGGACACAGGCAGCTGGCAGTTTCCTCTGAGGTCCCTAAAAAGGGTCTCTTCTTCTTGGCATTTCATTGGAGATCAGCCTGGTCTTGGAGCATGTGGTCATCGAAAAATATGGGCCAGAGGGAAACAGGTCCCGAAATGCCAAGCGGAGTTGCCCACCCAAACTGGGAAGGGATGAAGCAGAGTTTAAAATAACAGAGTGTGACATGCTGCAGGGGAAGTGCTCACAGGGTGGCTGGACCTGTGTAAGGGAAGGGGCATCTTGAGAAGATTGAGCATCTGACTTCTCGGTTACCTGTGAAACGCAGCCAGCCTGTCTGTTCACACACCTGTGCTGCCACTCTCTCAACACCTGTAAATCTCTGTGCAGAAGCCAAGTTCACAAGTTCCCTTCCTCACCACGCAATGAAGACTTGCGAGGCCAGAGCCTCTCCCGAAATATTTGCAACACAGAATGAGCCAAGTATTGCTTCTACTTGATTGGATCAGTCAGCACTTCCCAATTATTAACAGGAAATACTTGCCCTGCATCCACTCCTCAAGTGAATTTTCTTCAATTACACTACTTCCTTGCATGAAGAAACTGACTAGGTATCAGAAACATTCCTTTGCTCCCTCGATCTGTCTGAGAAGACGTCTAAAACCACCAATTCGCCCCAAACCAACCAACATTTCTTTTTCTTTTTTCTTTTTTTTTCTCCAGCATCACTGCACTCTGGTGGGCGTAGGAGGCCCAGCCTTGCTCCTGGAGAGCTGCTGCTGGATTTGAACCGCCAACCCAGTGGGCCACCACCCCCCACTCAACCACTACACTACCAGGGCTCAGGCCCCAATCACACATTTCTAAGAGCGAAATTGGATTTGCCCAAGTTCTCTCTCCCTGAAAAGCGTGCTCACCGTAAACATCTTATTGTTTCAGGCTTGTGTTTCTTTGCCCTAACCCCTCAAGGGAAAATTGCTATGGAAAGGAAAGTGAGAAGGGAAAAGAATCGGAGAAATAAAAGGTTACCATTCCAACAGCAATGACATTGTAACAAATGTTTAGTGGGGATATAGAGTACCTAGAACCACCAAGGTTTTGTTCTTAAATACTAGTCTTGCAAAACAATCGTTAACCCAACTAAATAGAACAGGACTTTATTACACCTTAGAGAGTAAATACAAAGAGACTAGAGGTAATTACTTAAAAACCTACCCAACAGAATTAGCCCAAGTGGAAAGAGTGTTACACAGATAACTATAACATTGGATTATCTCAAAATGAAAACTTGGGTGGATGCTATTTAACAGTAATTATGCTGTTCCCGTCTAACTGCATCTCACAATAGCAAGGGAGGTGTAGGCAGGAGTGGCCATGAGGAAAGCAAGGTGAAACTTGCTGTTTTGCGCATCTACACTGAGGCGCTGGCTAGAAATCAAGTTGGCCTGCCCCAGCACACAAACAACTTAATGACGACCTCAGGGAGAGCTGCTGAATTTTAACCATAAGGAAACCCAGGCAAAATAAAAGGAGACAATGTGAGGTCTCCACTGTAATAGCTGTTGTGTTAGCAGATCTGAAAACTATTATATAATGGGGGAGGGGAATTCCAGCAGGAAATGGTGTTACATAATAAATGTTAATTTCTTATAAAATAGAAACTACAGATAAATGGATTTTCAGCCTTGTCTTCCATTTTGTTCTCTTTTATATTCATCCCCATAAAGTGCAAAGGTTCCTGGGCCTGTCAGTCTTTACACAAGCAGATAGCCTCCTCTTTTCCCCCCTGAGGCGCTGGGGTGTTGAACTACCAACCTTGTGGTTAGCAGTCAACACTTAGCCAAGAATACCAGCAGGGCTCCTTAGAAAAGGGAGACCACCTGATTCTGCTGATAATTTGATTCCTAAAATATTGTTTCCCAGTTGAATGTAACATACAAAATCTCGATCATAGAGCTTCGTGGGATACACAGCCTGACCCAGAAAACAGAGTTGTGTTCTCACCTGTGGGGATCAAACCATTCAAGGAAGGAATGGCTACTCCAGGAGGTCATTAACTCCACCCTTGGGGAGAAGCCGCGGGAGAAGTCAGTAAATGTAGCAGTAACTACAGGAGTTTTATTCCTCTAAGGACTAGCTAACACTGACTCTATAAACCACACTGGGGTTCATAGAAGAGTCGAAAACCAGGCTGGCTCAGGCGAGCGCAGTCAGATCTCTCTGCTGCGTCCATCGGAAAGGAGCCAGACCTGAGGGTGCGGAGGGCGCTAGGAGTCTGACATTTGGGAATATGGAGCAGTTGAGGTCATGAGATGTTGGGGGCAACAGGACAACAGGGGAGGCTATGATGGCAATAAAGACTGAAATAAAGCAGAAACGAGGCCTAGACAAACACCCAGACTGACGTTCTTCTAAGTGAGAGCCCCTGAAAACAGCCCAGCCACTCCGTCCTGACCCCGGGCCTCGCAGACCACTTCCTGCCCGGCTCTTTCATTAGCGACCACAGGAAGGCGATTTCAGCCAGCAAGCACATCAGACGGAAATGGCCCTAAACGGGGAGTCTGCTCCTACGTGTGTATGCCACAGACTTCACTCCCATGCACACGCATTATCTCTGGGCAAGCAACTACAGAGCTAACCCAGGATGAACTGCCAACAAGCATGGCCGAAGTGTTCCTCAGTCGGGCAACAGTTTAAAACACGATGATGGTGAAAAGAAGGACGGGGAGAGAGGAGAGTGATAGAACCAGAACTTTACACTCTTATTTTTGAGCTTGAGTTCAGGCCACATATGGTCTTTTTGTAAAATGTAATTTGAAGGTACTGTTGCAATCTTAAAGATCAAATGGCAACCACGGATGAGGATCATTCCAATATGGGTCTCGGGGACGTATTTGTTCCTTAGGAACAGACCTCGATAAATCCGGACCACCACAACCACCGAGACCCTCGTCCAGCATGCACCAGGCGCACACGTGAACAGGTTAGCAGACATGTCAAGTAAGACTGCATGGGCCGCCTCACGTTGACCACAATCATGACTGCAAATTCTCTAATCGGCCTGGTCACTGGGGAGGACTCAAAGGGTTCTAAAATCTGTGTGGGACAAGTTCCTCAGTTGCTTAGACGGTTATGGGCTCCCTAAAACAAATGCCCCCCATCACCAAGGTTACACATTGTCTAAGTAAACAAACAAGTGAAAACCCTTGATTAAAAAAAAATTATATATATTAAAGATAATTATATATGTGTATATAATTTTATTTATATATATATATATAGGTAAGGGTTTAAATCATGTCAAAAACTGAAAATTTTACTGCTTCTGCTAACAGGCTTCCAAATGTTCATGGAGAAAATAAAATGAAAAGATAATTAAATTTTTCCACAAATATTTTGAAGTCCCTGCTAATGGTCCCCTCAAGGGAAGTATAGTCATGGCAAAATCCATGGTAATGTCTCTATAAACATACATTTCTTCTTAAGATTTGAAATTCAAATCTCTGCCACAGAGTCAATTCCAACTCACAGTGGCCTTCTAGGGCACAAAACTGAAACTGCCCCATTGGGTTCCTGAGACAAAATCTTTGCGGGAGCAGGCAGCCTCCTCTTTCTTCAGCAGAGCAGCCGGAGGCTTGGAACTGACAACGTATGGTTATCAGCCCGATGTCTTGAAAAATCTTGATTTTTCTCTTGAGAATAGTCTGAACATAACTCTTTGGCATCGCCTCCGTGCTTGTGTTCTACATGACATTTGTGATGACGAGAGGTCTCTTCAAATTCCTAATGGACCCCTGACAACCCTTTTTGCCCAAGGCAATAAAAATGGTTTTTAGTTGTTGTTGCTTTTCTTTTCTTTCGCATCACTGCCCTGGTGGGAGAAGGAAACCCAGCCTTGCTCCTGGAGAGCTGCTGCTGGATTTGAACCACCAACCCTGGGCACTGCAGTCCCGCACACAACCACTGCGCCACCAGGGCTCAGCTAATAAAAATGTTTTAAACCATGTTTGCCTCCGTTCAAACATCTTATTTTCTGTTCTTTCATTAGGAATCCCTGGTGCTATCATCAAGTGAGCACTGGTCTACAACCCCCAAGGTTGGTGGTTCAAACCCACCAGCTGCTCCATGGGAGAAAACGAGAGGGTCTGCATCCGTCCAAGATTCATAGCCTCAGACTAGACCGGACGCAGTGGCAGGGACTCCATCACTGATAAAAGACTCCATTGAGGTTCCTGTGATAAGGGACATTGATTTTATATCCTGGCATTTTTTTTTCATATCAGATCGCTCAAAATGATGATGTTTTCCCTCAAATAAACATTTGTTCTCTTAGTCTTGGTCATTTTTTCTCATTCAACCAAATTTGTGGTTTGTAATTTTTTAGTTTTAATTTTTCCAAGTTCAACTTTCCACTGAATAATCAATTCTCTGAATACATGTAATACATGTACACACAGCGAATGTAGTTTTTCTATCAAGTTCAAGATGTTCCATTTCATCCACTTACTTAGATAAGCCATATGTCAAGCTAACAGTCATACTGTTGTCCACCAACAAATTTATATTCCGTCCGAAAATGAATCCTTACACAAGTTCACATCCTTCATAAAACTCCTCTTGGGTTTGGAAGTAACACACTGGTTCGCCGACCCCCTTATTGAAAACCAAAATATCACAACAACAAAAATAATCTTGAGTTTTAAGGGCTAAGATATTATTAGATTTATCATTTTGGTAACACCGCTTAATAAAAGATTGAGGCTTACAGCAAACATTGACAAGTAAATGCTTTGCTGAGAGTAAAGCAACACAAGATGTAAAGCAAAGATAGGTTCCCCCCCCCCCAAAAAAAGAGCTTTTTGCCTTTCTAATTGTGCAACTATCCTGTGTGCAAACAAATTCAGCAATCTCATTTTCTTTCAAGTATTCACTCACCATTATATACTTCAAAATTCAGCAGTGTGTTGGTATTTCTTTCCAAATAAAGAATGTTCTTTCAAACATCTGTACCCGAGAATTCTATGGAGTGTTATTAATAAATCTTAGTGACTAACTCCAATAGACACATCTGAAATATTTTTATTTAACAATCTATTATTAAGTTTTAAAACACCATTTTTTTATCTAATAATCTTCTGGGACTGCATTTCTAAGTAAACGCATATAATTGCAACAAATCTTCTTATATTGTTTGGAAGTTAAAAAAAACATGTCTAATCCAGCGGCGGCTCTCCAGGAGCAAGGCTGGGTAGTTCCCACGACTACCAGAAGGCAGTGATACCCACCCCCCAAAAAACATGACAGTTTCCTTTTCTTCAGATTCCCAGCACACTGCTCAAAGTTTCCAGGCAGACTGACAAACTGGGAGACCAGACTCAGTGAAGCGGTGGGCTTTAGTCATTAATCTTATGCACTTGCAACTAGTTTCACAACACAAATATCAGCGCTCTGTCAAACTCACAAAATAAACTTGCATCCTTTTTTTGCCTTTATGGGTCATTTTTTGAAAATGTACAATCTTCTGCTGCACTCAGTAGTGTGTCTCACTGAGTCACACGAGCCCCCTTGGAACGGCTACCTCAAGTACCAGTTATAAAATGGGGGGTAAAACAGCTACTCCTGCCGCATGCACTTTGAGTCGTGGTGGTGGCCTGGGTCACGCTGCAATCCCTTGGGTTTGGCAAAGGCTGGTTTATCACTGGCCTTTCTTTCAAGTGACTAGCGTAACCTTGAGCCCATCACCTACAGGTTCCCAGGTGAGCATTTAGCTGCCCTACCCAGGCTACAGAGTGCAACTGCAAGGTCATCCTTATCAAATTGTCTAAAGACTCGCATGTTTAGATGGCTAAGTGGGAGCAATGCTTCGCTTTCTCAGCTGCTAGCCAAAAAGCTGGTCAGTTTGAAACCCCCCGGGGCCTGTCCTCTAGACAAAGAAGAGGCCGCTTGCTGAGGTCTGTCGAGGTTTCGAACACTGTGGGGCAGTTTCCCCCTGTGTTTTCCTGTACTGGGAGTCAGAATCAACCACCTGAATGGCAACGTACTTGGTTTTGGCCTTTGGGTATGTTTGCCTCGCACATGTATGACTTTCAAGCTTTCACTCAAAAGTCAAGTATTTTGATAGAAAATTTAGATATATTAAAAGTACAACTGGGCTGAGCCCCGGTGGCGTAGTGGTTGTGCGCGGGACTGCGGCCCACTGGGATGGAGGTTTGATTCCAGCTCCATGGAGCAAAGGTTGGGCCTCCTACTCCCACCACCTGAGGGCAGAGATGCCAAAAAAAACTATTTTTTAAGTACAACTTTTTAAAAATTATGTATTTTTCATAGCCACTTTGCAAGATAGTTTGGTGCTGTCTGGTCATTGTTCTAAGGATGCTTTAAAATAACTCAACAAAAGGGCAATGTAATCATTAAAATTCCAGAAAAGACTCAAGTCACAAAATGTCATGTGCAGGCTTTGGAAAAATTATTTTTCTCAATTTTGAAAACAAATGATCCTTTTAATAAAACTCTGTCATATTCAATTATATGTTCACAATCAATTTTTTTTATTTCTAAAAAACATTAAGTCTGGGGCTGAGCCCCGGTGGCATAGTGGTTGTGCGCACGACTGCGGCCCACTGGGACAGAGGTTCAATTCCAGCAGTGGGGCTGAGCCTCCTACTCCCACTACCGAGAGCAGTGATGCCAAAAAAAAAAAACAAAAAACCATTAAGTCTGTATGAAAGTAACCCAAATCAGCTATAATTGACATCAAAAATTAAAAACAACTAAAAAAATTTAAAACAACTAAGGGAAGTGCCAAAATCAATTTAGTTCTATTGAACAGCATGCAATACTGGATGATGATGAAGGCTAAGAAAAAGAACAAGTAGTAAACTGGATCGAATTTTGGGGGAAATCTCTTCAAAAGTTCACAAAACCGCCACCATAAGGTCCCCATGGGAAAGGAGTGTGTGTGTGCACCCAGTGCAGGAGACCTGCTTTTCTGACAGATGTCAGTTCACAGCAGTGTTGCTGCAAAGGCTGACAAGATGACCAGAAGTCAACTTTCTGAAGGCGGAGGAGTGACCAAACACCTCTATCAATGTGAGAGTTGGGAAGGTGAACCCAGAACTGGAGGCAGCCATCCATGGACGTGAGAGGCCATGGTCCCAAGGCACAGAGAAGGTCGGAATGCATCCAACAGCCTTTTGTCCTCAAGATTAGGAGAGATTCACAACCAAGACAGACCATGGTGGAGAGAAGATAAAGAGAAGACAGCTGTCATAGACTGAAAAGAGAGCAGAAAGATAGGTGTACAAGCTCCATCTTTCCTTGCTGGAGAGAGATCATTTGGAAGTCAGGACCCAAACAAGGTCTTGAAGGACTAATGATAACTGGGGGTGTGTTGTTGTATGCTGGGGGGCGATGTCGACTCACAGCCATCCCCCGGGACAGAGTGGAACTGTCCCTGTGGGTTTCCATGTCTCACTCTTCACCAGTGCAGAAGGCCTCGTCTTTCTCCAACCAACTCTCTAGGGCTGTAGAATTACTCCCTCAGGTTTCCCAAGGCAGATCTTTAAGGACGTCTCAGTTAGCAGCAATTATTTAAAATAGTACTTAAAATACGAAGCATTGTTCTGAAAAACAATTTGCCGAAAGAGTTAAGCGCCCTTTCTACTCAGTTTCAGTCGAAGAATGTTTTCCAATCGTTCCTTTGGGTTTTAGCAGCCTAGTGCTCAGCCACTGGGTCACCGGGGCCTTACCAAAAATGACACTGTCTGATCTAATCTCACAGTCTTCGATCACGTCACCCCTATTCTAGCTACTTACCAGAAGCTAATGGAAATCCTACTTTGAGGAAGATGGCATCAAACCCTGCACGACTTTCATACATAATGTCCAAAAGTCAATAAAACAAGTAGTAGGACATAGTAAGAGACAGGCCAACAAAGGAGAGAGGGGAGAGAGACATACAGAAGAAAGAGATAAAAACACAGAATTTCAGTGGTGTCTGTAAAGCCGAAGGCAACCAATGATCCAGCCAGAGGTGAGAATTACTGCCTAGGCAGGGGCTACAGAATCAATCAACAGGAGAGCCAAGCTGTACTGCCTAGCAGCTCCCCAACTGCTATCAGGGCGGAGATAAGATCGTCTTTGTAATGTAACAAAACCCAGCACCTCTCACAGTATCTAGCACAGAACGACAGTATCATATAGGATTGTCAGCAAATGCGACATCAGGTCACCTCATCCCAGAAACCAGACAAGTTCCCTTAAACACATTCACAATGGAATGGCGCATACACACCTGTCGATGATGAACAAATGAATCTTTTGAGTCAAAAAAAAATCCTGTATGTTTTTCTTTTCCTTTGTTTTTAGTGCCCTCCAAAAGTGTGTTCGAAAAATATCAATGCTTTCCTGAAAAAGCATGTCATAAACAAGGAAAAACTGTATTTCCTATCTTTTCTCCAAAATACACTTCCTTCCTCAAAAAAAAAATAAAATAAAATAAAAGAGATCAAATAGACAAGTAGTTCCAGTTTTGGCTTGTGGGGTTGTGTGAGTTTTTATTTTGTTTTCCAATCAGAAACAGGCAGGCGCTGGATGAGAGGAGGACAACTACAGACGGTTGGGGAGGTAAGTAGTCCAACCAAGTGTTGACCCCCACGGTGCAGAAGTAACAAGACCATGCTCTGGACAACTTGGCAAGGGTGAATCTTAGGGTGCCATTGTTGCCATTAATTCTGCACCTCCTCAGAGGCAAGGTTGCCACCTGGGCTCCCCCGTGGCACCTGCGCAGCACCAGGCAGTCCTCCATTCTTTTGTACATCTGGTCACTACAAGTCGGACTTCACTGATGGCACAGTGCACCACATCCTGGAATCATATAAGAAAGGGACGGAACCAGGCATAAAACCCAAGTGAGTGTTCTTCCCACTCCCTGCACATGCTGCCTCTCCAACAAGAACCGGGGGGACCCCAAGGACAGAAAGAAGGACCACACATTGGTTGGTGATTAGAAACAAGCATCTGCAGTATACCCATCCAGACAATAATCTGGTCAATGTTCTGCTTGACCTGTCCGTGCTTACATGGCTTCACCCTGTCACACGGAATCGACGGACACAATGTATCCAGAGAGCTCTTCCTGCTCAGCTAGCTACCTGCCAGGCACTGTGCTGGCATCAAAGACAGAGATGGTCCAATGATAGTGATGATCCATTCGCTCCTCTGAGGTGCACGCTGTCATGTGCTAGAGAAGGCACAGGAAGTAGCAAAATGGAATAAGAGGCTATGAAAACACAAAGTTATTGCTGCTACAGAGAAGCAAGAAAGGGTTTATAAGCAACCGTCACAATGGAAGGATGGAGAGGCTTGACTTTACAGGTAAAACCACCTCTCTATCATAAATATGCCAACCCTACCTCCCCAGTGCATCTCTGCTCTTTTAAAAGTATCAACCCAACAAAGTTCAACAACCACTTATCCATAACTGAATGCCAAAGGTTCCCAAACTTCAGATATCAGCATGCTACTGTCAAAAATTTGGCAAGTCATTAAAAACTACCTTTTGATTCAAAAGTTTTTCTTAACCTCCCCCAAAAAATGTAAGCATGAACTCTTAACTTAGATCTTTTAAAATATATTTAGTGAAAGTAGCCATATTTAAAATATACTTTAGTAAAAGTATCACTAAAGTATATTTAGTAAACCAGCTTTGTTCCCCAATATACATGAAAATAAACAAGATGCTATTAAGCCAAAAACTGTTCATTGAAATACCTCTAAGATAGATAACGAACTCTACCTGTTCATACAATAAAAACCAAAATACTATTAGTAACGATAAACTCTTATCTTTACAAATATGATATAATAATATATGCTGATAGCATTACTAGTACTGTAGTCTCTTTTTTTTCCTATTATTTAACCTGTAGTGGATTAATTAATTCATGTTCAATTACTTCTAAGGGACAGCTACTCCATTCCAGTTTCTCTACCATCTCCTCTCCAAGTGAATACGCTGCCTCTATCTAGTCCTTTGTACAGATTTGAAGCAGTTCTACACGACTTTCTCATTCATAGACATCACAGATGGTTCTTTCTTTTGAGCATATGTCAGGATGCATAAATTAACATATATAAACAATACCAGATATCACATAAACTATGTTGGAACAACACAGCCCATTTTCTGACACAACTGCAAATGGCCATAAAAGACTCTTTTCTAAAGGGCATATTCCAGTTATATGCCCAATCCCAGTTATAGAAAATATTTTTAAGCATTCTTACAATGATACCAAAAATCAACCACACTCACTACCACAAGTTGATTCACCTGAGAATCACTATGGTGAATCTTTCCTGCAGCAGACGGCTCATCTTCTGCCCAAAGAGTAGCTTAGTGGGTGCGAACTGCATCCTTGCAGTGGGTAGCTGAACGCTTACCCAACAACGCCACCGGGGCTCCCGAAAATCACCTGGTGGAATTCTCCTTTTAATTATTACCAAAGCCAATCCGTTTTCCCAAGTCGTAACTCACACAGCTAGACAGATTTCCAACACAATTCATTTTACCCTTTCATATAAAAAAGAAATTGGCTCGATCTTTATGATGGCTCTAGTTCCCCAAGGATCAATCACATAACTACTGAAGATAAGCACGTTCACAAAAGTGAGCTTACACCAAAGGGGATTTTATGGGGAAGAGGGAAGGGAGACACACAAAAAATTGACGGAGTTCTTGTCCTTAGTAACAATGAGAAGAATGATTTTGCTGGCCATACAAGCCCAACTGATATCTATGTTCATCACAAAGACACCTCCCTCAGCAGCTTGGGAACTTTGCAGCCACTGAACTGTGCTCTTGACAATGGAAAGAGTCAAAAGACCCAATTGTTAACAATCCCTGTATTTCCAGATTCTAGATTGTAGAAGGAGTGAAGTAAAGCAAGCCACTGTCCTTATTATTAAACCTCGCAAGGGCTCAGACTACAGCGGTGAGACTCTACTAACTGCACCTCCTTTCTTCCCATCAGCACAACTCCGCGGTCTGCACGGACCGTGACCATCAGAAGCACACTCCGGCGGTAACGAAGCACACTCCAGACTGTTAGATGAGACTGTCTCGTCATATGATACACTGATACATAAACCACTTGCCTGGGGAGGGGCACTAGGGCGGCTCACTTTGGAACTCTCCACTTGGAATCTTCCACTGAACTGGTAAAAACTCAAAAATGAACTAGTACAGTAACATCTAGTCACCGTGTAAGATAAGCCAGAATAGTCAGGAGGCATTGGGAGCTATGGACCCACTTGAATCAAAGCCCTTTAAACACTGTGGGGCAGTTTTCAGGTGACCCTGACAGGCAATGACTGTGATAGCCTTTGGGAAACCATTTTTAACGCAGTGAAAACAATGAACCTGTTCTCTCTCCGGAAAAGTCTCCCAGCTAGTGTAATAGCAGGCCATGAAGTCACGGAACTCAGAAACCAGCTTGTGTACCCCCAAATGAAGGACCCTGCTCTGACAGCACGAGAAGGTTGATGGAAGACCACCAAATCCAATCTGAGAAGAAAGGCTGAGTCAGCTGGCACGTGGTGTCTGCATACATAATCAATTAGGAGGGGCTTCACAAAGTATATGGAGAAATTACATTCTGTTTTAATTCCAGGTGTCCACAAACTTTTTGAAGCCCCCTCATGTGATTATAAAGTAGTTTAAAGAAAATCCGAATTCTTTGGTGTCCCATTCCCCACAGCCACTAACCCACAGAAACCCTGAAGGACCGGAGGGGATAGGGGTGTAGAACAGCCCCTCAGGGGTTCCAGGGCTGTACAGCCTCATTCTGCTTCCCCCAGAGCACCGGTGGATTTGAACTGACGACCTTATAATTGGCAGTCCACGGCATAACCCACCACAGGACCAAAGTTCTTTCAGCAGAGGTACCTCTCATGGCCAACCAGTCAGTGCCAGCTCAGAGCCACCCTACGGGGCAGAGTCAACCTGTCCCTGTGAGTTTCATAAGCAGTGATTCTATGAGGGAGGAGAATGCACCATCTTTCTGCCCGAGAAATAGTTTTAAACAGACCTTGAAGTTGACATAAACTACTTTATGCCACCAGGGGATCGAGCCCCCGAAGTACCCCTCCTACCTTAGCCTACCACTGTCAGTTGAGCCCGGCAATATTACCCTAATCTATTTTAGATCGGTCTTCATTATAAAGGAAATGTTAATGACTCAAGAGGCACAGCAACTCCTGATGAGACACGGCAATCCATCACATCAAGGCCGATGCATTTGCCCTCCCCAGGCCCTAAGCAGCCAGCAAGGGGGGGCGGGGGGTGGAGAGGAGATGAAGCCTGTCGTACCCTCTGTGAGGTAGGTAAAAAGCTCCAGCAGCAAAGGAAAAAGGCGACGCATATGACCGACGTGGGGCATGCAGTCATGAGGTCAGCCGTAGCCAGTTTGGAGAGTTCTGACGAGGTGATAGAATCTCAAGCACATTGCTGGAACGAAGTCGTGGAAAGTCTGGCAGCCCAGGGATCTGGTAGGTAAGGCCTTCCTAGCAAGGCAGCTCTATGCAGGCCCTGGAATCTGGTAGGTAAGGGCCTGCACCACCTAGCAAGGCAGGCTCTGTGGCGGCCCTGGCTCTCAACTCGACTACAAAGGCTGGACTCCAATACCCAGAAAGGAAGTCTTTGGCAAACAGGTAGAAGGCACCAAAGGCAATGCTCTAGCCAAGGACAGGCACCAAAGGCAGCCACTGGGATGAAGACGGGCCCAGATCTGGTTGTGACCACACAAAAAATAAGCCCAATGCAAGAAACCTGCAGCTCAGGAAAGCTGTACCATCAGGTCCACGTAAGGGACAGTGATGGGCAGGAGGCCCCTCAGATGAGGAGGCTCAGATTCCAAGGCTGCCCTGCTGCTCACTCTAGTTCAGGGAATCAAAACCAAACTGCCGTCCACAGGCTCAATTCTGGCTTCTACCGGCCCTGTGAGTCAGGGTAGAGGTAGCCCAAGAGACATGCTTTCATAGGGCTTAATACAATGTCGTTCCCACCACTCAAAGAAAGCAGAAAGAGTCTGGCTCAAAATCCCATGCCTCACATCAGTGCCGACTGTCTCCCAACAGCGTGAGTCAACATGTGGAAGGGGGAGGCACAAGACACAAGGAACGAACTGTGTGTGACAGCTGGGGTAAAGTAAGGGTAAGTGTCGGAATAAAGTGAGAGATCTGATCAGACACAGACAGGCTTGAATGCTTGCCTGAAGCTGTTCTAGGAGGGGCTTGGAGTGAGCGGTAGAGAAGGGATATATTTAGGACGGTAACTTGGAAGATCTCATTGATTGGCACCGATGGAGAAGGCAAAGGGAGAGAAAGCTGCAGGAAGGCAACACATCGCGCACAGCTCTGAATCCAGCTGATAGTGAGGCATACAGAGATACTGATTAGAAGGCGTTCTGTCTAACAGCTGCACTCAGTGGAGGCTGTGGGTGGGAAGGCAGGCCAGGAACAAAACAGCTTCCTCTGTGCTTCGGAAGCCGGGGGGAGAGGGAGAGAGAGAGAGAGAGAGAGAGAGAGAGAGAGAGAGAGAGAGAGAGAGAGAGAGAGAGAGAGAGGCTTGTCAGTACTGTGCACGCCAAGGAAGTGCTAGACAAGCCAGCACTCTGTGTCCACAGCCCACAGAAGAAATTGTGTGTAAAAACTAGCAGGACCGAGGATTAATCTGAGACCCAAGGGAGGTAATATGCTTTCCTTCAGGTTTCTGAAGCTCTGGACCTTTGGGAGGAGGCAGAAAACCTCATCTTTCTCCCACGGAGCAGAGGGCGGTTTCAAACTGCAGACCTTGCCGTGAGCAACTCCACAAGGAACCAATTCGAGATGTGAAACTAGGGAAACGGGTGTTTGAAACAACTCCGGGATCCTGTGTGACTGCTGAGAATCTTGACGGATGCCCCACAAACTCCCCCAAGCAGCAGCTGGTGAGTGAGGGTGAACAACCCAGTTTCCCAATGGCAGCTGGATTCCTGACCGCTGCACAACCAGGGCTCCCTAACCACGGCAGCTGGGACTCCCTGAAGCTCTCCCACCTGAGTTCTAGCCAAGCCTGACCCTGTTTCGTTTCCCAAACCAGTCCTGCTCAGCATGGGGTAGCCAGCATTCAGCTCCCATCAAACTATCTTTAGACAGAAAAAAACAAACATACCAACTTCACTTGGAGTCTCCTTTACTCCTTCAGAGCCACTTTTATTTATTTTTATGGGTTTTTTAAATCATTTCATTGGGGGCTTGTACAGCTCTTACCACAATCCGTCCCTCCATCGTGTCAACCACATTTGGACATTTGTTGCCCTCATCATAGGATACATCTTTTTTTTTTTTCAAGCACATTTGGACATTTGTTGACCTCATCATTCTCAAAACATTTACTTTCTACTTGAGCCCTTGGTATCAGCTCTTCGTTTATCCCCTCCTACCCCCCTCCCTTTTGAATCCTTCATAATTTATAAATTATTATCACCTTGTCATGTCTGTTCTATCGTCTCTCCTCACCAACTTTTTTGTTTTCTGTGACCCAGGAAGGAGGTTATATGTAGATCCTTGTCATTGGTTCCACCTTTCTAGCCCACCTTCCCTCCACCCTCCCGGTATCATCACTCTCACTGCTGTTCCTGAAGGGATCATCTGTCCTGGCTTCCCTGTGGTACAGTTCCTATCTGTACCAGTGTACATCCTCTGGTCTAGCCGGATTTGTACGGTAGAACTAGGATCATGATAGGGGGGAGGGGGCGCACCAGGGAGAGCATTTAGGGACTCGAGGAAAGCTGTGTGTTTCATTGTTACTACCCTGCTCCCTGACAGGCAGGGCGCCCCTTTTAGTTTCTCCATGTGAACGATGCATTCCACCCCACTGCTCACCCCCCAAGAGCTTTCGTAGCCTCCTTCGGGTGACCGAGCCAGTCGACGATGTTAACACGGAGTTTGAGGAGTGAGTGAAATCGCAGGCGAACACACCCAGCACATGAGGGAAAAGAATGGGCTTCTCCAACCCTGGATGCGAATCATCCTTACGCACATGTCCACACCACGACGCCACCCCTGGACTGCGGCGGACCGGGTGCGTGCCTACACGTGGCGTGGTTCTCAGGATGTCTCTCGTCTGCTTTTCAGGAAGGTTCTCCACAAGTCAAGATGGAGCGACTTGCCCAGGGTGAGCAAGAGGCTGGGCAAGGATCCGAACCACTGCTGTCTGTCTCCAAAAACCATGGTTTCACTCTCGCCATGCTGCAGTGCCCAGCTGAGTCACCTCCCTCCATTCTCCAGGCCTCAGGCCCTCTCACCACTTCCTTATAATTTTACCATGAAGAAGTTTAAAAACAAATAAACAAGCTGAGCCCTGGTGGCACAGTGGTTGTGTGCAGGACCATGGCCCACAGGGTTGACGGTTCAAATCCAGCAGCAGCTCTCCAAGAGCAAGTCTGGGCTTCCTGCTCCCACCAGGGCAGTGATGCGAAAAAAAAAAATAGAAAAGAAAAAACACATAGCACTTTGGATACCTGAGGTTCCTTAATGAATGCAAATGTCCCTCTCTGTTTTGTTCCCATCCACATCTTTGAAAATCTCCATCACTCTACTCCATTAACGTATATGCCTCTGCTGTGTCCCCAAGACCCTCGCTTGCCAGAGAAAGCTTCAAAGTCCATCTTAAAAATCCACCCCTTTTGATTCCATTTCTCTAGAGCCTTTGCAAAGCCCCCTTGTCCACCTCGAAGAGCACTGGATGCCCTGAATCATCGTGGCTGGTCTGAGTCCCAGGGGTCAGTATGCTCCCTGATGACTAAAGCCACGGGGCATCCCTCACCAGCTTCGTGTACCTGGCTACCTGTCGGCAGTGTGTTTTGCATGTAGCAGGTGCTCAGCCAAAGTTTCTTAGCCAAATTAGTTGGAGTTAACATTCAGCCCCAGTGTTCTGTCCAGGTAGGGGGCTAACTGCCTAAAATCTCAATCGCTGAGCCCAACATCTTTCCAGATGCCGAAGAGCTGGAGTATGTGATGCATGATGACAGACATCTCTTCTGCTACATAGCCATGGGCTCGGGGACGGGCAAGTGATTGCAATTTGGCCTGCCCCTCATTTCCATAAGCATGGTTTCTTTGGAACAAAGCCAAGTTCACCCATTGATATATTTATTGTCTATGGCTCTTGCACTACAATCAAAGCTGAGTAATTGCAACAGAGACCACAAAGTCCTCAAAGTGTAATGTAATTGCTTTCTGGCTTGTTCCTGGGGAGTTTGCTGAGCACTGCACAAACTGGACCCATGGAGTGACCTGGCAAATACCAGATTTCTTACAAGTCAGTCCTGCGCTTCGGGGCTCAGCGTAGTATGGTGACCAAAACCCAGGCAGTTTGGATCTTCACAGAGCTTAAGCAGGGGTCCTCAAACTATTTAAACAGGGGCCCAGTTCACTGACCCTCAGACCATTGGAGGGCTGGACTATAGTTATAAAAAAAAAACTATGAACAAATTCACTGCCAACCCAGGATGAGCCCACTGCTAAGCAGGACAGGCAGCTGTGGCAAAAACACCTGACAGCTGGATAAATGTCCTCAGCGGGCGGCATGTGGCCCACAGGCCATCGTTTGAGGACTTAGAGCCTAGCAAGTGGTAACAGATAGCACCACATGAGTAGTCAAACACGTGATCAATCAATCGATCAATTATCAATCAGTAGATTACAAACTCTGATCAAGACAGTAAAGGAAAAATAAAGCAAAATCAAAGCCAGGTACCATCAAGTCAATTCTGACTCCCAGCCACCCAGCGACTATCAGGAAGGGTGTCCATGGCTGTCAAGGGCTCATTTGTCAGCAGGAGAACAGCAGGCCTTTCTTCTGAGGAGGCTCGGGGTGGACTCAAACCACCAACCTGCCCATGAGCAGTCGAGCACATTAACCATCAGCACCATGTGCAGAAACTCCAAAGGGCAAACAGACCAGGCTTTTTGGAATACTTTGTATGAATTTGATTGGGGGCGGGTATATTTTACACTGGCAGGTATATTTAACATTTTACATTTACAAAAGGGAGGTTTCCTTTTCAAGGTGAAAATCAAACTGAGATCTGAATGGTATGGGGTGGAGAGGCAAAAAAAAAAAAAAAAAAACCACGTGACCGATGGAAGTGTTCAAGCAGAAGAAGCATAAGCCATAAGCATAGGAAGAAATTAACTGAGCTCCACATGTTCAATGCTGACCCAGAAAACACTGACCACCAGCAAGTTGGCAGTGACTATACAGAGGAGTAGAACATCCCCTGTGGGGTTTCCGTGATGACTTTACAAGCATAGAAAGCCTCATCTTTCTTCCAAGGAAGGCCAGGTGGTTTCAAACTGCCAAACTCATGGTTAGCAACTCAACACATAATCCTGCCACGAGAGCACCTATCACAGCTGACCGGGAGAGGTGAATATACAGATCATGCAAAGCCAATTGGAAATCTAAATCTGACCTTTTGCCACTGTCAGGTAACCATTGGACTGTTCACATCAAGGTCAGCAGTTCCAAAACACCTGGCACGCTGTGGGAGAAAGCTGCCGCTGGATGTTCCTATGACAATTTACAAAGTCTTGGAAACCCCTGAATGGGATTTACTGTGAGTCAAAATCCACTCAATGGCTTGGGGTCAAGAACATGCATACACAAGGGGGATTTGGAAAAATCATGGAAAAATTCTAGTATTGGGGAACCAATTGCAGGGATCTACATATAACCTCCTTCCTGGGGCATGGACAACAGGGAAGTGGGTGACGGGGCACATCGGACAGCAAACAACATGACAAAATAATGATAATTTGTAAATTATTAAGGGTTCATGAGGGAGAGGGAGTGGAGAGGATGGGGGAAATGAGGAGCTGATACCAAGGGCCTAACTAGAAAAAGGAGGATGTTTCGAGAATGGTGATGGCAACAAATGTACAAATATGGTCTACATACAATGGATGGATGTATGGATTGTGATAAGAGTTGTATAAGCCCCCAATAAAATGATTTTTTAAAAATCTAGTATCTTTTCATTCCATTTGACTACCAACTTTTGAAGGCCTCTTCTGATAAAAAAAATTTTTTTTAAGTTAGAAGCTAACTTGATTTGCACTCACAAAGCTTAAGAACAAAAATGAAGAACAAATCTACTTCTGATTATATTTAGCTTTTGCTCAAGAATAAGAATTCTCTTTTTCCTCAACAAGTTTTAGGGGCCCTACTGGTGTCGTGGTTATATAGAGAGCAGCTAATTGCAAGGTCAGCAGTTTGAAACCACCAACCCCTCCACTGGAGAAAGACAGGTCTCTTGAAGGGTTACCAGTCTCAGAGACTCATGGGCAGTCAGAATCAACTCCATGGCAGTGAGTGTTCTGAGATAACAATTACCTCCTTAAACAACGTGATCAACTTTTATGACCAACCCCTACTAAAATTCACTGCCATCAAGTGGATGCTGACTCGACGAGTGACCCTACAAAACAGCGCAGAACCCCGCTGTAGGTCTCCAAGACTAACTACGGGAGTAGAAAGTCTCGTCTTTCTCCCTCGGAGCGGCTGGTGGTTTTGAACTGCTGACCTCGCAGGTAGCAGCCTCCTGAGAAACCATGATGTCACTATGGCTCCTCATAGTTAAAATGAAAGCATTCAGCCAATCAAGCAAATCAGTTACAGCCACAAAATTTTTCCCTTGGTCCAGGCAGATATACACTAAAAGAACTCCTGACCAAATCATTTCATAAGCAATCAGCATAATAAAAGGATGATGCCAAAATGCATAAGAACAAAATTTTACACAATACTGACAGTCAGGAAATATTTGAATATAGAAGGAACATATGATATAAGAAATCATGTATGGACATGAGATTAGGATTTGTAGCAAATAAACAGCTTATGATTTGCTCTTTAATAAATGAAAATGCAAGGTTTTCTCGAGAAGAGCAAATAAAAAGTAGTACACTACTAACCAGTAAAACTGCCATACGCACCTGTAACTGTGATAACACATTCAAATAGCTACACCAACCCTATGAAACAGATAACCCTATGAAAGTGTTGCCCCCATGTGACAAATAAGAGTATCAAAGCAGGAAGGGGTTAATTAAGTGGTTTGTCCAGAGTCACCTGGCCCCACCCTTGAAGTAGCCAGCACAGAGCCTCCCCAGCACAAAAGTCACTCATCCATTTGCGTTCTGGGATGCTTTCCTGGGAGTGGAATTTCAGCTCCTGCCCTGGCTACCACGCCTGGCAGCAAGTTCCCGTATTCGTGAACTTAATTCGTTTGTGCCACAAAAGAAAGAGAACCTCCTCCACAGGGTTCCCGAGGCAGTAACTCCCAGGGCAGCAGCCTGCCTCCCTCAGCTCTCTCCTACAGAACAGGTTCAAGCATGTGGGCCTTTTGTGGGTCTGCTGCTCTGTCACTGTGCTCCCAGGGCTCCTTCCCGTCCATCTACACTCAGAGCCACTACTGACTCACCGTGGCCCCTGTGGGGCTCCACCAACTCCCTCGGAGCTGCTGGGGGTTTCAAGCTGCCGACCGTGCCATCGCCCACGACAGCACCAGGGAGCCCTGACCAGTTACCCAGGTGTGTCCAAGTCACAGAAATCAGTGAGCTACACACTCACTCACATGTGCATTCTTCTCTTAATGTCGAAGATTGTGTGTCTGTACATAGCTTCAGAGTGTGCGCTTTCCACGCTCATGTGGGTTTCCAAGACGACTTTGTGACCAGAGCAGGAAGCCTTCTCTTCTTCCGGCAAAGCGGTGGCTGGTTTTCAAATGCTGACCTCACGTGGAGCAGTCAAGCGTGGAACCATCCGCCACCAGGGCTCCTTACAAGGTACTGACAGAGTCCCACAATAAGAACAAAACAGCTCCTTGGCTTTGATTTGTATTTTACACTTACTTTAAAAGATCTGTGAGGTAGCTGGGTGCCATGCCAACGTGACTGGGCCAGGGTTCCTCGGTGGTCTACCAGCTTATCCTTGCCATCACTCCCCCGACTGAAGACCCTGCGATCCCAGTCCGTTGGACGTACGAATTCCTGATGGAATTTGCGACCCACAGCCCATTGGTTGTCACCAGATTACGATGGCGTGTCATCAACCGAAGGGAGCGTGGAGCCTGCTTCTAACAGACGTGGTCGTGGTTCAAAAGCCCACCTGCCTTTTGCTGCATCTGGATCCTGCATCTGGCCCTCAACCCCGGGTAAGGTCTTTGGACTTGAGCCAATGGCCCGTCATCATATATACTGCCTGTCGATCCTGGGAGTTTTTCCCAGCCTCCTATCTGATCTGGTAGCTGAGCTGCACCTGCCTCTGCAGCCACGAACATGTAGTCTTGATGCCGATCTGGGGTTCACAAGTCCCCCGAGCCACGTGACTCAGAAGCCTCCAGCCTAACATCTCTGACCCATGGGTTTGACTTTGCCCGGGCTTGGGCATGCCTGATTTTACAGCAATGTGACCCATTTTCTTGATATATGGATGTATATTTGTGTGTGTGTATGTTCCCACACACAGACACACGCATTTCACTGATTTTCCTTCTCTAGAGAACCCAACCTAAGATGACATGCAAATCAATTTTTTTAATGGGAAGGGGTGACTATATGTATGGATGCTGATGCTCGAAATAGTTGGAGTAGTTCCCTTTTTGATATGTCACTTATTAAAATCGGATCGATAGTTGATATGAGCAATGATTTTTACAACAGACCAAGTGGTACAACCCAAAATCACTGTTTACAGTACACCAAACCAACTAGCCTAATTTGACCTAATCTACATGAAATGATAAGTCAATGTGCCCTAAAATGGACAAGGAAAATTCTTTCGTGTCTTTAGGTGCATTAAAAAAGAAATCCATCAAGAAAAACCTAACAGCCTGAGAAATATTCAAAGCATTCTGGTCAATGTCTTTCAGTAAGCAAGATTTTTTTGGGGGGTGGGGGTGGGGGAAGGCGTGTCAGGTGACTTCCTTACCTGCACTGCACTGTTTCAACAGGAGGCAAACATAAGAAATGAGTCAGCAGGGCCTTTGCTGTGGGTGAGCAAGTGCAGGGAAGTCAGCCCATCCTGGCCAGGCTCACATTCCAGATCACTCCCCCACCCCCACCTTGAATGCTTACAGGAAAGCGCGTGGTGTCCACAGAAACAGAGGCTAGATGTCTTCTCTCCACTCAGACACAAATGCAGCAGCGACGTGGGCCCGCCGAATGCGAACACAGAGAGAGAGGACAGGAGGGGTCCTGGTGGTGTCCTGGTCACTTGTCTGTTGGGCTGCTAAGCATGAGGTCAGCAGTTCGGAAGCCGTCAGCACTTTGCACGCTGCCAGGGGTTAAAGTAGAAGAGACCTACAGAGACCATTCTCCTCCGACCTTGCCGGAGAGGAGGGGTTGGAAGTCACGTGAGTCAGAATGCACTCCGTGGCAGTGAGTTTGGGGTGAGGTTTTTATGAGCATTGTCTCGGGCTGTGCGTTTATTAGATGGCAGATTATTATTCCTATTCCTGTACAAATTGTGTGTGTGTGTGTGTGTGTGTGTCTCCAAACCAAACTCACTGATGGGCTCAATGCCAGCTCACAGGAGACATATCTATATGTGTGCATACACACACAGTGGCAGTATATATGTGCATATATTATGTGTACACATACATACACGCATTTAAAAAGCAATTCAAAGATCAGTGAATTTTCCTATGAAATTTTTGAAGCATGTACATTTTATATGTGGTATATCCCTAGATGTTATTAGAAAA